>JAPEVW010000750.1:0-2500 GCA_027921565.1 Artemia sinica
AACACTACTGAAATATTCCAACTCTTGCATTTCATCGAAAGAAATCCAAAATGAACTTTGAAAAATTAAGAGAATGTAAGTGTGACAAGGTAAACCACACCAAAACACTACTGAAATATTCCAACTCTTGCATTTCAACGAAAGAAAAACCAAAATGAACTTTGAAAAATCAAGAGAATGTAACTGTGACAATGTAAACCACATCAAAACTCTACTGAAATATTCCAACTCTTGCATTTCAACGAAAGAAATCCAAAATGAACTTTGAAAAATCAAGAGAGTGTAACTGTGACATGGTAAACCATGACAAACACTACTGAAATAATCCAACTCTTGCATTTCAATGAAAGAAATTCAAAATGAACTTTGAAAAATCAAGAGAATGTAACTGTGACACTGTAAACCACAACAAAACACTACTGAAATATTCCAACTCTCGCATTCAACGAAAGAAATTCATAAATGAACTTTGAAAAATCATGAGAATGTAACTGTGACAAGGTAAATCATAACAAAACACTACTTAAATATTCCAACTCTTGCATTTCAATGAAAGAAATTCAAAATGAACTTTGAAAAATCAAGAGAATGTAACTGAGACAAGGTAAACCATGACAAGACACTAATGAAATAATCCAACTCTTGCATATCAACGAAAGAAATTCAAAATGAACTTTGAAAATCAAGAGAATATAACTGTGACAATTTAAAACACAACAAAACACTACTGAAATATTCCAACTCTAGCATTTCAATGAAAGAAAATCAAATGAACTTTGAAAAATCAAGAGAATGTAACTGTGACAAGGTAAACCAGAACAAAACACTACTGAAATAATCTAACTCTTGCATTTCAGTGAAAGAAATTCAAAATAAATTTTTACAAATCAAGAAAATGTAACTGCGACAAGGTAAACCACGACAAAACAACTACTGAAATATTCCAACTCTTGCATTTCAATGAAAGAAATCCAAAATGAACTTTAAAAAATCAAGAGAATGTAACTGTGACACTGTAAAACCACAACAAAACACTACTGAAATATTCCAACTCTTGCATTTCAACGAAAGAAATTCATAAATGAACTTTGAAAAATCATGAGAATGTAACTGTGACAAGGTAAACCATAACAATACACTACTGAAATTATCCAACTCTTGCATTTCAATGAAAGAAATTCAAATGAACTTTGAAAAATCAAGAGAATGTAACTGTGACAAGGTAGATCACAACAAAACACTACTGAAATATTCCAACTCTTGCATTTCAATGAAAGAAATCCAAAATGAAATTTGAAAAATCAAGAAAATGTAACTGTGACAAGGTAAACCACGACAAAACACTACTGAAATATTCCAACTCTTGCATTTGAATGAAAGAAATTTAAAATGAACTTTGAAAAATTAAGAGAATGTAACTTTGACAAGGTAATCTATAACAAAAACACTACTGAAATATTCCAACTCTTGCATTTCAACGAAAAGAAATTCAAAATGAACTTTGAAAACTCAAGAGAATGTAACTGTGACAATGTGAAGCACAACAAAACACTACTGAAATGTTCCAACTCTTGCATTTCAATGAAAGATATTCAAAAGAACTTTGAAAAAATTAGAGAGAATGTAACTTTGACAATGTAAAGCACAACAAAACACTACTGAAATAATCCAACTCTTGCATTTCAACGAATGAAATTCAAAATAAATTTTGACAAATCATGAAAATGTAACTGTGACAAGGTAAACCACGACAAAACACTAAAGAAATATTCCAACTCTTGCATTTCAATGAAAGAAATTCAAAATGAACCTTGAAAATCAAGAGAATGCAACTGTGACACTGTAAACCACAACAAAACACTACTGAAATATTCCGACTTGCATTTCAATGAAAGAAATCCACAATGAACTTTGAAAAATCATGGGAATGTAACTGTGACAAGGTAAAGCACAACAAAACACTACTGAAATATTCCAACTCTTGCATTTCAACAAAAAAAAATTCAAAATAAACTTTGAAAAAATCAAGAGAATGTAACTGTGACAATGTAAAGCACAACAAAACATTACTGAAATATTCCAACTCTTGCATTTCAACGAAAGAAATCCAAAATGAACTTTGAAAAATCAAGAGAATGTAACTGTGACGAGGTAAAGCACAACAAGACACTACTGAAATATTCCCAACTCTTGCATTTCAACGAAAGAAATTCAAAATGAACTTTGAAAAATTAAGAGAATGTAACTGTGACAAGGTAAACCACGACAGAACACTACTGAATTTAAATTTGTTTCAACTCATTCGAAGACATGCAAAAAAAAGTTGAAAAAAAAAATATATCATGTTAAAAAAAATCAAAAAAAATGGGGAAGGGGGGGGGGAGTTGGAGGGAGGAGGTGCCCAACGAGTTTGGGGGTAAGGGACCTTTGGGGAGTTAATGTCTCTGCTGGTTAGTGTCGTTGGTGCTTATGATCCTTGATGGTTCGTACTCACATACAC
>JAPEVW010000750.1:7500-51000 GCA_027921565.1 Artemia sinica
AACCCTTGCCCTGAGGGTTGTGGGGGAGTGTCCTCCTCAGAAACATATTTTCTATGTTTAAATCAACTACGCTGAACAAAATGACTATCTCAAAATTTTGATTGGATGTGTTTGGGGGAATGATGGGCGTTGGGGGGGGGACTAGTTGCCCTCTAATCACTTTCAAAAACATCAACCATATTAAAAAGGTACTAACCTTCGAATTTCCAATTGAATGAGCCTGTTTTGTAGTTTCTACGACAACGCCTTCTATAAAAACCTTATATATCCCAAGGGCATAACTTAAAACCCTTGCCCTGAGGGGTTGTGGGGGACTGTCCTCCTCAAAAACATATTTTTTATCAGAAAATCAACTGCGTTGAACAAAATGACCACCTCAAAATTTCGATTGGATGTGTTTGGGGGAATGATGGGCGTGAGGGGGGGGCTAGATACCCTCCAATCACTTTCGACTATTAAAAAGGGCACTAAAACTCTCAATTTTCAAACGAATGAGCCCTTTTGAAGTTTCTACGACGACCCCTTCAATATGAAGTGCCCATCTCTAAAGGAAAAAATAATAAATAATACATTGTGCAAACATCGTTCTTATATGCCCTCAGGGCATAACTTAAAACCGTTGCCCCGAGGGTTGTGGGGGAGTGTCCTCCTCAAAAACATGTTTTCTCTATCTGGAAATCAACTACGGGGAACAAAATGGCTATTTCAAAATTTTGATTGGATGGTTTGAGGAAATGATGGGCGTGGGGGGGGGGGGCTAGTTGCCCTTAAATCACTTTTGACTATCAAAAATGCACTAGCCCTTTGAATTTCCAATCGAATGAGCCTTTTTTGAAGTTTCTACGACAACGTCTTCTATAAAAAACCTTATATGCCCCCAGGGCATAACTTAAAACCCTTGCCCTCAGGGTGTGGGGGAGTGTCCTCCTCAAAACATATTTTCTATCTGGAAATCAACTACGCTGAACCAAATGGCTATCTCAAAATTTTGATTGGATGAGTTTGGGGAAATGATGGGAGGGGGGGATAGTTGCCCTCCAATCCCTTTTCGACTATTAAAAAGGGTACTAGCCCTTCGAATTTCCAGTCGAATGAGCCTGTTTTTGAAGTTTCTACGACAACACCTTCTATAAATGCCTTATATGCTCCCAGGGCATAACTTAAAACCCTTGCCCTGAGGGCTGTGGGAGAGTGCCCTCCCCAAAAACATATTTTCTATCTGGAAATCAACTACGCTGAACAAAATGGCTTTCTCAAAAATTTGAATGGATGTGTTTAGTTGCCCTCCAATTACTTTCGACTATTAAAAAGGGCACTAGCCACTCTAATTTCCAATCGAATGGGCTCTTTTCGAAGTTGCCACGATAACTCCTTCGATACAAAGTGCCGGCTGAAGAAAAAAAAACAACACATTGTGCCCACATCGTTCTTTACTTAGGCAGCGCTAGCGTGCTGCCTATGAAACATTTAAGGTACCCCTTCTCAGTTACCGATAAGTCTACTAAGTAAACTATAGCTAAAATATAAATAAAATTACCAGTCCTAGAGTTAAAGGATCGTTTTTTTTTTGGCTGGCCGTTGTACCCCCTAAAAATGTGCGTACCCCCAAGGGATACGCGTACCACAATTTGAGAACCACAAGTCTAAAGAATAAATTGGTCTGAAGGAAGGATTTTTCCGTGGAGGTGTAGCATGATTTCCTAGCATTATTAAAAACAACGATCAGAAATTCAATAATAAAAACAAGTTTTCCCGCTGAAAGTAAGAAGCAACATTAAAAGTTGAAACGAACAGAAAATTATTACGTATATGACGGGGGTTGCTCCTCCTTTTTACGCTAAAGTTTGAATTCTGTCCCAATTATTTAAGAATGAATAAAACACTGAAACCTGAACCTGAAACACTATATTCTTTTAATTAGAACAATAAGAAGATTGTTTTTTTCAAGCACTAAAAAACTTTAGCGCAAAGAGCAAGGTGTTGAGGAAGAGCAACTCCCATCATATACGTAATAATTTCTGTTAGTTTTAAGTTTTCATATTGCTCCTTAGTTTCAGTTGAAAAAACTTGTTTTTTTTATTAATAATAGCTATGCGATGAATATTACTGATGTTGGACCAGTTAAATATTCTAGTCATATTTAAAGACAAAATAGTTCTTCTTCCTTGAACGTAGCCAGGCTGAAGATCCCTAATAGATCCTAGCTTGGGTCATATGATATATTACATTGTTATACTATATTAACAAGACCTTTGGGGTATTTAAGTTTCCTACCCCCAATATACGGTAACCAATTCAGAATGAAATATATTATTACTAATTTTTTACGTTCCACTAACGGCTCTCTTTGAAAACTACTGTTGAAACTTAAGTATTTGACAGTACAAAAAATATTGAGGATTCTATACCCTATTCTTTCAGGTGATGCAGACAGTGTATTTACATGAATGGGTCGAAAAAAAAAATTATGATATATGAAAAGTTCATTGTTAGTTACACAATTTTCCAGATCCAAATGCTTAGTTTAATAAAAACTTGTGTAATTTACAAATTTCTAGGGCGGCGTTTCCCTCAAAAGGCAGCCAAAACAGGATTTTAATCTTTAAAAAAAAAATTAACAACAAAAAAAATAACTATAAACACAAATCTATGATGCAAATTTTCTTTCTCTACTGCACTTTTTTGAAAAATAGTTAAAAAAATTTATAAACACAAATAACTATATAATTTTAAAAACACAAATAACTTTTATACAAATAAAAAAACTATAAACACAAATCTATGATGCAAATTTCCTTTCTCTACTGCACTTTTTGGAAAATAGTTAAAAAATTTTGATGGAGATTCACCGATGCCTAGACTGAAAGAGAAGTAAAAGCCAAGACAACCATGGGCTAAGCGTGACTCTAGGCACGTACAGTACACCACAGCAAGTGATATAATTCAGTCTGAGAAATATATACTATTTTTTGGGCAGATTGACTGATGCCTAGGCTGAAAGAGAAGCAAAAGCTAAGAACACGCTTGGGCTAAGCGTGACTCTAGGCACGTAGAGTACACCGCAGCAAGTGGTAGTTAGAATTCAGTCTGGGGAATATATACTACTTTTGGGTAGATTAACTGATGCCTAGACTGAAAGAGAAGTAAAAGCCAAGACCAGCTTGGGCTAAGCGTGACTCACCATAGCAAGTGGTAGAATTCAGTCTATGAAATATATAATACTTTTTGGTAGATTGACTGATGTCTAGGCTGAAAGAGAAGTAAAAGCCAAGACAAGCTTGGGTATGCGCGACTCTAGGTGCCCACAGTGAACCACAGCAAGAGGTAGAATTCAGTCTGGGAAATACCTACTACTTTTTATGTAGATTGACTGATTGACATTAGACGCGAATACACCACATCAAGTGGTAGAACTCAGTCTGGGAAATATATACTACTTTTTAGGTAGATTGACTGATGCCTAGACTGAAAAAGAAGTGAAAGCCAAGACAAGCTTGGGCTAAGTGTGACTCTAGGCGCGTACAGTACACTACAGCAAGTGGTGCAATTCAGTCTGGGAAATATATACTATTTTTTGGTAGATTGACTGAAGCCAAGGCTGAAAAAGAAGTAAAAGCCTAGACAAACTTGGGCTAGGCTTGACTCTAGGCACGTACAGTACACCACAGCAAGTGGTTGAATTCAGTTTGGGGAATATATTCTACTTTTTGGGTAGATTGACTGATGTCTAAGCTGAAAGAGAAGTAAAAGCAAGACACGCTTGGGCTAAGCGTGACTCTAGGCGCGTAGATTATACCACAGCAAGCGGTAGACTTCAGTCTTGAAAATATATACTACTTTTGGGTGAAAATATGGTGGATATATCTTAAAGATCTCTACTGCGTCTTGAGCAAGAATTTGGGATTTGGCTAATGTTGGCCTAACAAATTTTGTAGCAAGATTTTGGTATGTATGTTGCAGTTGCCTACAAAAAGAGACTGAATTAAAATTTATGGTCAGTCAGACACAGTAAATTCTTAGGCATGTTTTTTGAAACCAGTGAAATACACTCCCACTTGACGAATCAGTTTTAGATGGGTTTACTGATTATCAAATATGAGTTGCTTAGACTATAAAATTACAATGAGCTGAATGGAGTTGATTTTCACTGAGCAAAATTGAACGAGGTTTTTTTTTACTCGGGGTCAAGTTACATTGAAATCGTTAAATGAGGATTTAATGAATGAGTAGAATGGCCATAATATCTCCGGGACGACACCCTGCTGCCACCTATAACTTTTTTACATAGTTTAATGAGAACAGGGTCAATGACCTCTTTCTCAATGACCTCTTTCTCCAGGTGTGTTTTTGGCACGCTCTCAGCGAATGTTATGATCCAGAAATAGATCCAAGTCATTAATGTCTTTGCCTCGGAAACAACTCTTTTGGTCGAACTCCAAAGGATATTAATAGCCAAAGGCCATGGAAACAATTCTCCAAGAAACATCTTAGCGATGAATTGTTTTAGCGCGGGAATCAGGTTTCTTATTAATTTGAAATGCATTAGCGCAGAGATGCCAAAAACAAAAGGAACACGCTGAATTACGTTTAGGGATTATTTGGGCGAAACTGTTTTAGACAGGTTATGGAAACTATTTTTGGCGAAACAGTTAGAGACATTTTAAAAGATGATTTTTGAAGAGATTTTAGAAGAGAATTTAATGGTGAAACTCTGTGGTCGTTATAATACACAAGTTTCATTTGAACAGTGTTCCGATCCCCCTACCCCAACCCCAAAGGGTTCCAATCCCCCACACCAACCCCGAAGGAAGCGCTCGGTCCTCAAAGGTCCCCCAAGCCCCCAAAGGTCCCCCGGACCCCAAACGCTCTCCTCAGACCCTCAAACGCCCTCCTCAGACCCTCAAAGGCCCTCCCCTGGTCCTCAAGGGCCCCCCAGACCCCCAAAGGTCCCCCGGTGAGAGACAGGCAAAAAGTTAGGTGTATGATTAGGTTAGGTTAAGTTAGATTAAGTTAGGATAGGTTAAGTTAGGTTAGGCTAGGTTAGCCTACGTACGCGCGCGTACGTAGGCTAACCTAGCCTAACCTAACTTAACCTAACCTAACTTAATCTAACCTAACCTAATCATACGCCTAACTTTTTGCCTGTCTCTCACCTAACCTAAGCTAACCTAAGTGAAGCGTAAGTGGGCTAACCTAACCTAACTTAACCTAACCTAACTTAATCTAGCCTAACCTAACCATACTCGCCGGAAAAAAGGTTAGGTTAACTTATCATGAGCACTCATGATAAGTTAACCTAACCTAACTTAAACAGTGAATTTCCACCATTCAGACTGGTGGACTGAGACCCCAATATTGAGCTAGTGGATTTCCACCATTCAGGCTGGTGGACTAAGACCCCAATTCTGAGCTAGTGAATTTCCACCGTTCAGGCTGGTGGACTGGGACCCAAATACTGAGCTAGTGGATTTCCACCATTCGGGCTGCTGGACTAAGACCCCAATTTTCCAACTCTTGCATTTCATGACAGAAATTCAAAATGAACTTCGAAAAATCAAGAGAATGTAACTGTGAGAAGGTAAAGCACAACAAGTCACTACTGAAATATTCCAACTTGCATTTCACGACAGAAATTCAAAATGAAGTTTGAAAAATTAAGACAATGTACTGTGATATGGTAAGTGTGTAAGTTTTTGTGTGTGTGTGTAAGTTTTGGCGTGTGTGTGTGTGTAAGTTTTCGTGTGTGTGCGTAAGTTTTCGTGTGTGTGTGTGTAAGTTTTTGTGTTGTGTGTGTGTGTAAGTTTTTGTGCGTGTGTGTAAGTTTTTGTGTGTATAAGTTTTTGTGTGCATGTAAGTTTTTGTGTGCATGTAAGTTTTTGCATGTGGGTGTAAGTTTTTTGTGTGTGTGTGTGTAAGTTTTTTGTGTGTCTAAGCTTTTGTGTGTGTAAGTTTTGACGTGTGTGTGTGTAAGTTTTCGTGTGTGTGTGTGTGTGTGTGTAAGTTTTTGTGTGCATGTAAGTTTTCGTGTGCATGTGTAAGTTGTGTGTGTGTGTGTGTGTTTGTGTGTGTGTGTGTAAGTTTTGTGTGTATGTAAGTTTTTGTGTGTGTGTGTAAGTTTTTTTGCGTGGTGTGTAAGTTTTTTGTGTGTGTGTGTAAGTTTTTGTGTGCATGTAAGTTTTTGTGTGCATGTAAGTTTTTGCTTGTGGGTGTAAGTTTTTGTGTGTGTGTGTAAGTTTTTGTGTGTCTAAGCTTCTGTGTGTGGGTGTAAGTTTTTGTGTGTGTTTGTAAGTTTGTGTGTGTTTGTTTGTGTGTGTAAGTTTTTTTTGTGTGTGTGTGTAAGTTTGTGTGTGTGTGTGTGTGTGTGTGTAAGTTTTTGTGTGTGTAAGTTTTGGCGTGTGTGTGTGAGTTTTCGTGTGTGTGTGTGTAAGTTTTGTGTGTGTGTGTGTGTGTTTGTAAGTTTTTGTGCGTGTGTGTGTGAGTTTTTGTCGTGTTCATGTGTAAGTTTTGTGTGTGTGTGTGTGTGTGTGTGTGTGTGTGTGTAAGTTTTTTGTGTGTGTGTAAGTTTTGGCGTGTGTGTGTAAGTTTTCGTGTGTGTGTGTGTGTGAGTTGTGTGTGTGTGTGTGTGTATGTGTGTGTGTGTGTAAGTTTTTTGTGTGCATGTAAGTTTTTGTGTGCATGTAAGTTTTTCGTGTGCATGTGTAAGTTTTTGTGTGTGTGTGTGTGTGTGTGTGTAAGTTTTTTGTGTGTGTGTGAGTTTTGGCGTGTGTGTGTAAGTTTTCGTGTGTGTGTGTGTGTGTGTGTGAGTTTTGTGTGTGTGTGTGTGTGTGTGTGTGAGTTTTGTGTGTGTGTGTGTGTGTGTAAGTTTTTGTGTGCATGTAAGTTTTTGTGTGCATGTAAGTTTTCGTGTGCATGTGTAAGTTTTTGTGTGTGTGTGTGTAAGTTTTTGTGTGTGTGTAAGTTTTGGCGTGTGTGTGTAAGTTTTCGTGTGTGTGTGTAAGTTTTCATGTGTGTGTGTGTAAGTTTTTGTGTGTGTGTGTGTAAGTTTTCGTGTGGTTGTGTGTAAGTTTTCGTGTGTGTGTGTAAGTTTTTGTGTGTGCGTGTAAGATTTTGTGCGTGTGTGTAAGTTTTTTGTGTGCATGTAAGTTTTTATGTGCATGTAAGTTTTCGTGTGCACGTGTAAGTTTTTTGTGTGTATGTGTGTGTGTGTGTGTGTGTGTGCGTAAGTTTTCGTGTGTGTGTGTAAGTTTTTGTGTGTGTGTGTAAGTTTTTGTGCGTGTGTGTAAGTTTTAGTGTGTGTGTAAGTTTTTGTGTACATGTAAGTTTTTGTGTGCATGTAAGTTTTTGCGTGTGGGTGTAAGTTTTTGCGTGTGGGTGTAAGTTTTTGTGTGTGTGTGTTTGTAAGTTTTTGTGTGTCTAAGCTTTTGTGTGTGTAAGTTTTGACGTGTGTGTGTGTAAGTTTTCGTGTGTGTGTGTGTGTGTAAGTTTTCGTGTGCTTGTGTAAGTTTTTGTGTGTGTGTGTGTGTGTGTGTAAGTTTTTGTGTGTGTGTAAGTTTTTTGTGTGTATGTGTAAGTTTTTGTGCGTGTGTGTAAGTTTTGTGTGTGTGTGTGTGTGTAAGTTTTTGTGTGCATGTAAGTTTTTGTGAGCATGTAAGTTTTTGCGTGTGGGTGTAAGTTTTTGTGTGTGTGTGTGTAAGTTTTTGTGTGTCTAAGCTTTTGTGTGTGGGTGTAAGTTTTGTGTGTGTTTGTAAGTTTGTGTGTGTTTGTGTGTGTGTGTGTAAGTTTTTTGTGTGTGTGTGTGTAAGTTTGTGTGTGTGTGTGTGTGTGTGTGTAAATTTTGTGTGTGTAAGTTTTGGCGTGTGTGTGTGAGTTTTCGTGTGTCTGTGTGTAAGTTTTGTGTGTGTGTGTGTGTTTGTAAGTTTTTGTGCGTGTGTGTGTGAGTTTTTGTTGTGTTCAATTGTAAGTTTTTGTGTGTGTGTGTGTGTGTGTGTGTCTGTGTGTGTGTGTGTGTGTGTGTGTGTGTGAGTTTTTGTGTGTGTGTAAGTTTTGGTTTGTGTGTGTAGGTTTTCGTGTGTGTGTGTGTGAGTTTTGTGTGTGTGTGTGTGTGTGTGTAAGTTTTTGTGTGCATGTAAGTTTTTTGTGTGCATGTAAGTTTTCGTGTGCATGTGTAAGTTTTCGTGTGCGTGTGTAAGTTTTGTGTGTGTGTGTGTGTGTGTGTGTGTAAGTTTTGGCGTGTGTGTGTAAGTTTTCGTGTGTGTGTGTGTGTGTGAGTTTTGTGTGTGTGTGTCTGTGTGTGTGTGTGTGTGTGTGTGTGTGTGTGTGTGTGTGTGTGTGTGTGTGTGTGTGTGTGTGTGTGTGTGTGTGTGTGTGTGTGTGTGTGTGTGTGTGTGTGTGTGTGTGTAAGTTTTTGTGTGCATGTAAGTTTTGTGTGCATGTAAGTTTTCGTGTGCATGTGTAAGTTTTTGTGTGTGTGTGTGTGTGTGTGTGTGTGTGTGTGTGTGTAAGTTTTTGTGTGTGTGTAAGTTTTGGGCGTGTGTGTGTAAGTTTTCGTGTGTGTGTATGTGAGTTTTCATGTGTGTGTGTAAGTTTTTGTGTGTGTGTGTGTGTAAGTTTTCGTGTGTGTGTGTAAGTTTTCGTTTGTGTGTGTGTGTAAGTTTTTGTGTGTGCGTGTAAGATTTTGTGCGTGTGTGTAAGTTTTTGTGTGCATGTAAGTTTTTATGTGCATGTAAGTTTTCGTGTGTTTGTGTAAGTTTTTTGTGTGTGTGTGTGTGTGCGTAAGTTTTCGTGTGTGTGTGTAAGTTTTTGTGTGTGTGTAAGTTTTTGTGCGTGTGTGTAAGTTTTAGTGTGTGTGTGTAGTTTTTGTGTGCATGTAAGTTTTTGTGTGCATGTAAGTTTTTGCGTGTGGGTGTAAGTTTTTGTGTGTGTGTGTGTGTGTGTAAGTTTTGTGTGTCTAAGCTTTTGTGTTTGTAAGTTTTGACGTGTGTGTGTGTGTGTAAGTTTTTGTGTGTGTGTGTGTGTGTGTGTGTGTGTGTAAGTTTTTGTGTGTGTGTAAGTTTTTTTGTGTGTGTGTAAGTTTTTGTGTGTGTGTGTGTAAGTTTTTGTGCGTGTGTGTAAGTTTTTGCGTGCATGTAAGTTTTTGTGTGCATGTAAGTTTTTGCGTGTGGGTGTAAGTTTTTGTGTGTGCGTGTAAGTTTTTGTGTGTTAAAGCTTTTGTGTGTGGGTGTAAGTTTTTTGTGTGTGTGTGTGTAAGTTTGTTTGTGTTTGTGTGTGTGTGTAAGTTTTGTGTGTGTGTAAGTTTTGTGTGTGTGTGTGTGTGTGTAAGTTTGTGTATGTGTGTGTGTGTGTGTGTGTGTAAGTTTTTGTGTGTGTAAGTTTTGGCGTGTGTGTGTAAGTTTTCGTGTGTGTGCGTGTAAGTTTTGTGTGTGTGTGTGTTTGTAAGTTTTGTGCGTGTGTGTGTGAGTTTTTTGTTGTGTTCATGTGTAAGTTTTTGTGTGTGTGTGTGTGTGTAAGTTTGTGTGTGTGTGTGTGTGTGTAAGTTTTGGCGTGTGTGTGTGTGTAAGTTTTCGTGTGCATGTGTAAGTTTTTGTGTGTGTAAGTTTTGGCGTGTGTGTGTAAGTTTTCGTGTGTCTGTGTGTAAGTTTTGTGTGTGTGTGTGTGTGTGTGTAAGTTTTTGTGCGTGTGTGTTTGAGTTTTTTTTTGTGTTCATGTGTAAGTTTTTGTGTGTGTGTGTGTATGTGTCAGTTTTTGTGTGTGTGTAAGTTTTGGCTGTGTGTGTGTGAGTTTTCGTGTGTTTGTGTGTGTAAGTTTTGTGTGTGTGTGTGTGTGTGTAAGTTTTTGTGTGCATGTAAGTTTTTGTGTGCATGTAAGTTTTCGTGTGCATGTGTAAGTTTTTTGTGTGTGTGTTTGTGTGTAAGTTTTTGTGTGTGTAAGTTTTGGCGTGTGTGTGTAAGTTTTCGTGGTGTGTGTGTGTGTAAGTTTTGTGTGTGTGTGTGTGTGTGTGTGTGTGTGTAAGTTTTGTGCGTGTGTGTGTGAGTTTTTTTTGTGTTCATGTGTAAGTTTTTTTTTTTGTGTGTGTGTGTGTGTGTGTAAGTTTTTGTGTGTGTGTAAGTTTTGGCGTGTGTGTGTGAGTTTTCGTGTGTGTGTGTGTGTAAGTTTTGTGTGTGTGTGTGTGTGTGTAAGTTTTTGTGTGCATGTAAGTTTTTGTGTGCATGTAAGTTTTCGTGTGCATGTGTAAGTTTTTGTGTGTGTGTGTGTGTGTAAGTTTTTGTGTGTGTGTGTGTAAGTTTTGGCGTGTGTGTGTAAGTTTTGGCGTGTGCGTGTAAGTTTTCATGTGTGTGTGTGTAAGTTTTTGTGTGTGTGTGTAAGTTTTTGTGCGTGTGTGTAAGTTTTTGTGTGTGTGTAAGTTTTTGTGTGCATGTAAGTTTTTGTGTGCATGTAAGTTTTTGCGTGTGGGTCTAAGTTTTTGTGTGTGTGTGTGTAAGTTTTTGTGTGTCTAAGCTTTTGTGTGTGGATGTAAGTTTTTTGTGTGTGTGTGTAAGTTTGTGTGTGTGTGTGTGTGTGTGTAAGTTTTTGTGTGTGTAAGTTTTTTTTGTGTGTGTGTATAAGTTTGTGTGTGTGTGTGTGTGTGTGTGTGTGTGTGTGTTGTGTGTGTGTGTGTAAGTTTCTGTGTGTGTAAGTTTTGGCGTGTGTGTGTAAGTTTTCGTGTGTGTGTGTGTAAGTTTTGTGTGTGTGTGTGTGTGTGTGTGTGTGTGTAAGTTTTGTGCGTGTGTGTGTGAGTTTTTTTTGTGTTCATGTGTAAGTTTTGTGTGTGTGTGTGTGTGTGTAAGTTTTTGTGTGTGTGTAAGTTTTGGCGTGTGTGTGTGAGTTTTCGTGTGTGTGTGTGTGTAAGTTTTGTGTGTGTGTGTGTGTGTGTGTGTAAGTTTTTGTGTGCATGTAAGTTTTGTGTGCATGTAAGTTTTCGTGTGCATGTGTAAGTTTTTTGTGTGTGTGTGTGTGTGTAAGTTTTTGTGTGTGTGTGTGTGTGCGTAAGTTTTGGCGTGTGTGTGTAAGTTTTCGTGTGTGTGTGTAAGTTTTCGTGTGTGTGTGTAAGTTTTTGTGTGTGTGTGTGTAAGTTTTTGTGTGTGTGTAAGTTTTTGTGTGCATGTATGGGGACCGGGGGAGGGCCTTTGGGACCCAGGGAGGGCGTTTGGGGATCCGGGGCCCTTGAGGATTGGGTGGTCTTTTGGGAGCCTAGTGGACCTTTGGGGACCGGGGGAGGATCTTTGGGGGCCCGGGGAACCCTTGGGGGCCGGTTGGCTCTTTGGGAGCCCGGTGGACCTTTGAGGACCAGGGGAGGGCCTTTTGGGGGTCTGAGGAGGGCGTTTGGGGGATAACATTTCGAAATTTTTTACTTTTTAGTTTACTTTTTGCGGCGCATTCCTGCAGCGCATTCCTGCAGCGCATCCCAGCGGCGCATTCCTGCGGCGCATCCCCTGCGGCGCTTCCCCCGACCCGCGGCGCATCCTCCTGCGGCGCATCCCATGCGGCGCTTTCCTGGCCCGCGGCGTTTCTCGGTCCCGGGGGACCTTTGAGGACTGGGGGAGGGCATTTGGGGTCCGGGGGGCCCTTTGGGGGTCCGGGGGCCCTTTGAGGACCAGGGGAGGGCCTTTGAGGGTCTGAGGAGAGCGTTTTGGGGTCAGGGGGACCTTTGGGGGTCTGGGGGGCCCTTGAGGACCAGGGGAGGACCTTTGAGGGTCTGACGAGGCGTTTGGGGTCCGGGGGACCTTTGGGGGTCTGGGGGGCCCTTGAGGACCAGGGGAGGGCCTTTGAGGGTCTGAGGAGGGCGTTTGAGGGTCTGAGGAGAGCGTTTGGGGTCCGGGGGACCTTTGGGGTCTGGGGGGCCCTTGAGGACCAGGGGAGGGCCTTTGAGGGTCTGAGGACGGCGTTTGAGGGTCTGAGGAGAGCGTTTGGGGTCCGGGGGACCTTTGGGGCTTGGGGGACCTTTGAGGAACGGCGCTTCCTTCGGAGTTGGTGTGGGGGGATTGGAACCCTTTGGGGTTGGGGTAGGGGGATCGGAACACTGTTCAAATGAAACTTGTGTATTATAATGACCACAGAGTTTCACCATTAAATTCTCTTCTAAAATCTCTTCAAAAATCATCTTTTAAAATGTCTCTAACTGTTTCGCCGAAATAGTTCCATAACCTGTCTAAAACAGTTTCGCCCAAATAATCCCTAAACGTAATTCAGCGTGTTCCTTTTGTTTTTGGCATCTCTGCGCTAATGCATTTCAAATTAATAAGAAACCTGATTCCCGCTAAAACAATTCATCGCTAAGATGTTTCTTGGAGAATTCTTTCCATGGCCTTTGGCTATTAATATCCTTTGGAGTTCGACCAAAAGAGTTGTTTCCGAGGCAAAGACATTAATGACTTGGATCTATTTCTGGATCATAACATTCGCTGAGAGCGTGCCAAAAACACACCTGGAGAAAGAGGTCATTGAGAAAGAGGTCATTGACCCTGTCCTCATTAAACTATGTAAAAAAGTTATAGGTGGCAGCAGGGGTGTCGTCCCGGAGATATTATGGCCATTCTACTTGAAAGGTAGTTGAGCTGAATAAGGGTAAAGCTGGACTGATGTTGATTTTGATGAGTTTTGACTTAACGGGAGTCGGGCCGTCTGAGATCAAGTTAAATGATCAAGTCTTGTTATTAAATCCAGCAAATTTTTAACTGCAGTCCTTCCAGTGATATTGAGAAGATTTCCTACCAGTGTGACTCTTTTGAGTATACTCTTAGACGTGATTATTTTGCTTGCTTTTGTTCCAGCCAGGATACGAACACACAAAATCCCTAAACTCTTGTGATTAAACTTCCTCTATTTTTCGGGATAAAATGACGACTTGTGAAGTAAGGTTGAAGTACTACATCAATGATGTACTAAATTGGTGTGGAAGGCTCATCAACACTTGATGGAGTGTGAGTTGCGCTACAATTATGACATGCTAGATTCGCTTTTGACTAGCGTGCTTTCATTAGCGAATAACAATATTTATAATAGAATTGGTGCACTTCACCTGGAAAATTAAGCTCATCCAATGACATTCTTGAATCAACTACTGTTAAAAATTCTTAAATTTAGCCTATAATTTACAAAATTTTACCAATTTCTTAATTTTTATACCTTTTTCTAGCCCTTTGTGTTTACAAGACTTTATTTGCATATCAAGAATATACTAAAGATTTCGAGTAAGGTTTGCCAAAAAAAAAAACTTAACTAATAAGATAGCTATGGTAACGTAGATAAAATAAAAGTGACTTAAATGTTTGGTTAAATTCTGTTTATTTAATATTTTGAGACTCATAAATTTGTCTAAACTCCAAAGGAAGCGCCTTCTTGTATAAATAAAATTTTTAAAAGTTAGAGAAAGATTTGCAAAAAAAAAAAATATTTTTAACTGATAAGATAGCTACTATAACCGTAGATAAATGGAAGTGACGCATATGGTTGAATAAATTGAGTTTTTTGTTTTTTCGGACTAATTGATCTTATTAAAGTCAAAAGGAAGAGGTCTTTGGCACCCTTCGTCTAGATGATGAGGCCCGTCCCAGTGACACAATTATACCGACATGACACGATCGAGTTAACGTTGAGACAGCTATGAGAACTGAGCCACTATAAGAATAGCCGCTTTGTTCTTTTCCCGCAAGAAGCGTTTTTACAACTACTTGCTCAACTAGCGGAGACTTTAGCCTTATATTAGAAGAAAATTGATAATATAATTTATGTAAAACTAAGTAAAAAAACAAGTTTTTTTCAACTGAAAGTAAGGAGCAACATTAAAACTTAAAACGAACAGAAATTATTACATATATAAAGGGGGTTGCCCCTCCTCAACACCTCGCTCTTTACGCTAAAGTTTTTCAGTACTTTAAAAAAGCGTCTTATAGTTCTAAGTAAACATCCCTTGTGCTTCAGGAGTCATTCTTAAAGAATTGGACAAAATTAAAAACTTTAGCGTAAAGAGCAAGTTATTGAGGAGGGGGCAACCCCTTTATATACGTAATAATTCTGTTCGTTTTAAGTTTTAATGTTGCTCCTTACTTTCAGTTGAAAAAACTCGTTTTTTTTATTTAATTTATGATCGTTTTTAAATAATGCTAGAAAACCTGGCCCCACCTCCACGGAAAAACCCCTCCCGACGGAAAATCCTCTACAAAATTCAATCCCGGTGCACATTTCCCCTGGACAATTACTCTTAACCACTCTGCACGTAAAATTCAGACGGAAAAGAGAAAGCAAGACATATAAAAATAATTTTGTTTCAGAATTCTGGCAAATTCCCCCAGTGTGTAATTTCCCCTGAGAAGTTTAGTCCCTGGAAAATTCCCTCCCCATGGAAAATTCCCCGTGGAAAAAAAACTCCTAGCAAAAAATTTGCCCCTCCCCCACCCAAAAATGTATGCATACATCCCAATAACAAATACTATGCACAAACAATGCGCAAATTTTATAAACTTAAAGACTTTTCCCCTGGGGTTTGGTGGGTCATGTTATGCATGAAGGTATAGTTATTGGACCTTTCAACTATGATGAACATAATCACTATCTCAATTTTGATCGGACGATTTTGGGAAAAAAAAAAGGGCAGGGGAGTCACTTTGGGTCACTTAAAAAGGGTACTAGAACTCTTTAATTTCCGTTTGAATGGGTCCTCTTCGGATATTCTAGGACAAACTGGCTCGATACGATCACCCCTGATAAAAAAAAAACACGCATCAGTGATCTTTCTTCTGGCAAAAAATACAAATTTCACATTATTGCAGATAGAAATTTTTAACACATGAAAAAGGGTTCTCTGATACGCAGAATATGACGGTGTGATTTTCATTAGGATCACTTGACTTTTAAGTGGTGTTTTCTCCTTTTTTCAAAAATCCGGAAAATTTCCCCAGGCTCTTAACCTGTGATGGATAAGATTCAACTTAATGAAATTTATATATTTGAATCAGCGTAAAAAGGCAATTCTTTTGATATATGTATTGGTATCAAAATTCTGTTTTTAGAGTTTAGGTTACTATTGAGCTTTTATTGAGAGTGTTAGTTTACTGAAACTTCTTTCCACTGTAGCAAAAGTTGGTGGCACTGTCGAAACCTACTGACTAACTGACCAGAGAGTTGGGAATACCGATTTAAAGCATTACTTTGACGAAAAAAAAAAAAAAAAATTTCAAAACGGTACAATCAATGACTTTCTTGCTTTCAGCCTCATTCCAGGCCAAAAATAGTTTGGAGGCCTATAACCCTAATATGGGCTACGTGGGATCTAAGTCTTTTCCTGGAAACATCTTCACGATTTCAGTAAGGCTTTCATAGCTGTCATCTATTTTGCTCAGTAGACTTTGGTACGCTGGCCGTGAATTTATCGTGAATTCCATCATCCAAGCTGTTCACTAGGGCTCTAGGAACACCACGGAGTTGCTTATCATAAAAAAAATTTTCATTCAGCCAGCGGGTCATTTCTGGAATTAGGTTTTTTTTACCAACCATTGTTCATTTTCTTTAGATGTCTGCTGCTCGTTGATGCGTGTTTGTTGTCCGGAAAAGTGGTAAGATACGGTTTGTTACTACCCATGTAAACAAATAAGGTTTCTGACGCTCCTTAAATGGGAATGGTTGTCCAGAGTCGTGATTATAACAATAGAGAGGTTGGTTTTTTGGAAATTATATTCTTTTTTTTCAACTTTGAGCATAGCTGCTAGTACTATAGGGGTTAAAGATCCCACCGAAAAGCCTGAGGCTCTAAGAATTTCCTACGCATACGATTGGAGTAGAAAGGCCTTATTGACTCCGAAGACTCACCCCTGCTGCCACCTACAACTTTTTTTAACACCAAATATGGGCATAGAGTCATTAGGGAGAACACGTGGTTAATGGGGTCAATGACCTCTTTTTTCCAAGGTCGATGTTGTTGTTGTTGTAAGTGCACGCTCTCAGCGAATGTCAAGGTCGATGTTGTTGTTGTTGTAAGTGCACGCTCTCACATTGATGGTTGTTTCACTGACGGTTATGTGTGTTGGTCAATTTATTTGATGTTTTTATGGATGTCAACAGCAATTCATGTCTGTTTTATGGTTCGTTGTCAGTGAGAATAAAAAAAACAGGAACTTTCTCAGATTTTATAGATGTCAACATGGAAAAACATGAATTTTCTCACATTGATGGTTGTTTCATGGACGGTTATGTGTGTTGGTCAATTTATTTGATGTTTTTCATGGATGTCAACAGCAATTCATGTCTGTTTTATGGTTCGTTGTCAGTGAGAATGAAAAAAAACAGGAACTTTCTCACATTTATGGATGTCAACAGCAATTTATGTCTGTTTTATGGTTTTTGTCAGTGAGAATGTACATGCTCGACGCGAATGTTATGAGATTGTTTGGCTAACCTAACCTGAGAAATTGATTTACATAATCGGTGGGGGAATTATTGATTCACGAAGGGGGAATTAAGAAACATTATGGTTTCTTTCTTCGATCTTTAGGCAAACCTAACCTGAGAACTTGATTTACATATCGGCGGGGAAATTATTTATTCACGAAGGGGGAATTAAGAAACATTATGGTTTCTTTGATCTTTAGGCTAACCTAACCTGAGAAACTTGATTTACATAATCGGCGGGGAATTATTGATTCACGAAGGGGAAATTAAGAAACAAACATGGCTTCTTTGTTTTTTGGTTAGCCTAACCTGAGAAATTGATTTACATAATCGCTAGGGGAATGTATTGATTCACGAAAGGGGAATTAAGAAACAAAACATGGCTTCATTGTTGTTTGGCTAACCTAACCTGAGAAATTGATTTACATAATCGGCGGGGAAATTATTGATTCACGAAGGGGAATTAAGAAACAAACATGGCTTCTTTGATCTTTAGGCTAAACCTAACCTGAGAACTTGATTTACATAATCGGTGGGGGAATGTATTGATTTACGAAAGGGGAATTAAGAAACAAACATTGGCTTCTTTGTTGTTTGGCTAACCTAACCTGAGAAATTGATTGCGTAATCGATTGGGAATTTTATTGATCCGATAACGGGAAACAGGATCACGTGTCTCCTTCTCAGCCAATCAGAGGGCTTGTTTACATATTAGTGGCGGAGGGAATATGAGGAATGGATTTTTGCTATAGTTTTATTAGTCTGTGAATAGAATTCACTAAGTTTTTAGTTAGCAGTGTAATAACATGAGTTATCAAGTTGAGTTAGAAATATCCTTTTATTGCAACTGTTCTATTTGTAAAGTACATTTTCATAATTTTGAGCATTCTCATGAACCTACTGCATGTTTAGACAGCATAGAGGCAGAGACAGATGAGACGAATCTGGAGGAAACGAGAAGAAAAATTATATGTGACATGGAGAGAAATTATACCAGTTGCAAGTATGTTCACATAAAAGAAGGGTTGATATGATAGAAAAGGAAGATCAAAAGAAGAGACTGGTAAAAGAGGGCTCTCTCTATAGTGTAAAAGACAGCAGTGAAAAAACCCAATGAAAAAATGTATATAAAGCAAGATATAACTCGGATTATTATGATGATTATGTTCTAAGAGAAGAGAAAAAGTGGCCCTTTAAGAGACAACATAAGAGGTCATTCTACGAAAAGGATTTTAAACAACGGAAACCATGGTGGAAGAGTTCTCATATATGATTTAACGTTAAATCTAATTATTAATATGTATAATGAGTTTTATATTGTAATCATACAATAAATTTGTTTGTATTATTTTAATTTTCATATACTAGATATATATAGAGTGAGGATACCATCAGAGACTTCTGTACATGAATAGTTCAGTTTGATTAGATCACTCCATAGAGTATTATCAGTCCACAACCAAGTTTTCTATCAATGATAACAAAAAAATAATTCATCTTTCTAATCTTTATTCTCTTGAAATATCAATATTCACAATGCTTTTTAAATAAAACTATATCTGGTTCAATTATCTGAATATCTATGTCACCATCCCTCCACTACCACTATATCTACAAGAGGGGTTGGGTATACATTCAATTTCAACCTCCGGTTCATCATTTATTGATATATCAATCAAAGGGATGGGCCTCTATTCAAATAAATCGCCGTGTACTCCTATTGTAGGCAAACTAGGAGCCAACCGCTCGTCATCCTCTATGCAAAGACGGTCTGAAGGCCCCCGCCGTACCACATCTTCCGACGTATACGACAGACCATCTTCCGTATAATGTACTTCTAGCACATCATCAGTACCTTCGAAGGTTGTAGTAGTACAAAGAAGGACCTCCTCATCAAGTGAGAGATCCCAAAAAAGCCATACATCCTAAAAGATTGATAAGACTATGATCGAAAACTAGAGTTTCCTGCGGAAAAACTTATATTAGTTTAAGATTTTACGGGAATAGTTTATTTTCGAACCAAAGAAATGTATTTACCATAATTTTCTTACAAAAACTAGAGTTCTGGTACAGTGGTGAGTTGTAGTAGTAGTAGTAGTAGTAGTACTAGATGAACCAAAATAACGACACTATTAAGATTTGAATGAATTTATCTCTCTTTGGCAACTAAATACAGTAATAGGATATGATGGCGTCAACAAAGTGAAAATCCGCATAAGAACTCCAAACAGTTTTGTGTAAATGATTTTAAATAATTTTTTATTTGATCTCTTTCCACATAGCAAATATTTTTCATAGTTAAGGGGGGGAGGGGTACTGTTAGATATGGCACACTGAGATTCATAACTATAATGTCCTCATGAAATAAGGCCCTACTTGACGGATATATATCTAATTTGGAATGGAGAGAGCCTGATCATTTGAATATATATTTGTGACGTATATCAGTATTCACACAAAAACTCTTTATATTATCTCTTATATACGTGTAAAATTCCATGTAGCTAAGGGGGAAAAGACAAATTCCTCTATGTATATGAAGGTTCATCAAATTCTAACCAAAATGCAGGACTGTTTTCTTCCTCAAATAAGAGATTAAACCATTATTTCCATAACTTTATTAATGTTTATTCCTTCAATGACTAATATTTATGATTTTTGATTTTCGTGCTTTTGATTTTATATTGATGAGGAATTTAAACACAACTTCAACTAGTTATTTTTTTGTGTTCGGCATAGATGAAAGGTCCAATACCTGAGTTAAACTAAGAGGTTTCAATTTCAGAAAAAAATTACATTTTGACATCATTTGACAATTTACTAATTTTTAAAGTTTTCTTTAGTTTCAAAAAATGTTTTTTGTCAGTCATCATCTTTTAATCATTCACAAACAAAACTAAAGAAAACCACTTTAAACGGTTTATCGATGTTAAATTATTAAGAAGGCTATATTTCTTTGAAATATGCATTTTACATTTTTAATTTTCATGCTTTTGATAAGTATCTTGTCCTTTTGGTGTAAATTGCAGCTGATGGCTTATCGCAAAATCACTGTTTCAAGTTTTTTCATATACTAAAATTGAAGGAAGCTAGAAAATGCAAAATTCTTTTTACCCGAATATTCTTCAGAGCCCAACCTAACTACGACCTGAAAACAATAATATAACTTATAGTTGGACAAAAGTTTTTTTAAATATCTCTTTCCTAACATCATTTGGAACTTGCAAATTATTATAAGTAGTAACTAATTACTTTATTTTTAATGAACTTATAATTAATTGAACCAACGATCCAAATTTTTTTGATACAACAACAATAAATGGCAAACGAAAAAAGAATATAAAAAAACTACAATATTTTAAGATGTACAGAGTTTGGCTCATGAAATTGAATAGAACAACGGACTATGACAAATAGCTTCAGAATCAAAATCTGACCCAGTCGAATAAAGATCCATCCGGCATTTTTGGTCATTCATCCCCCCCACCAAAGAAGCAGTGCAGTTAAAACCTACTTAGAATCTATACTTAGACCTTGAAACTAAAAGAAACTAAATTTTTCTGTGAAGTTATGTCTAGCGATAGACTTATTAGAGTGACAGAAACTTTTTTTTCCACAACCCAAAGAGGACATTTTTCAACTAAAAGTAAAGAGCTACTAGACTAAATCAAACATGTACTGAAATAATAACGAATAATTGTTCAAACTTAAATTTTCTGTAAAGTTATGTCTAGCGATAAACTTATTAGAGTGACAAAAACTTTTTTCCATAAGAGAACATTTTTCAACTAAAAGTAAAGAGCTACTAGACTAAATCAAAGATGTGCAGAAATAATAACGAATAATTATTCAAACTTAAATTTTCTGGAAACTATGTCTAGTGATGAACTTGTTAGAGTGACAAAAACTTTTTTTCCACAAGAGGACATTTTCAACTAAAAGTAAAGAGCTGCTAGACTAAATAAAAAAAATCATGAATTTATGCACAGTTTTAACTAGCTAGGGCTAAATTTGTTAACGATGGATCATTGAGGACATTTTTTCAACTAAAAGTAAAGAGCTATTAGACTAAATCAAAGATGTGCAGAGATAATAACGAGTAATTGTTCAAACTTAAATTTTCTGTAAACTTTTGTCTAGTGATGAACTTGTTAGTGACAAGAACTTTTTTTCCACAAGAGGTCATTTTTCAACTAAAAGTAAAGAGCTACTAGACTAAATCAAAGATGTGCAGAAATAATAACGAATAATAGTTCAAACTTAAATTTTATGTAAACTTTTGTCTAGTGATGAACTTGTTAGAGTGACAAGAACTTTTTTTTTCAACAAGAGGACATTTTTCAACTAAAAGTAAAGAGCTGCTAGACTAAATAAAAAAAAATCATGAATTTATGCACAGTTTTAACTAGCTAGGGCTAGATTTGTTAACGATGGATCATTGAGGAAATTTTTCAACTAAAAGTAAAGAGCTACTAGACTAATCAAAGATGTGCAGAAATAATAACGAATAATTGTTCAAACTTAAATTTTCTGTAAACTTTTGTATATTGATGAACTTGTTAGAGTGACAAAAACTTTTTTCCACAAGAGGACATTTTCAACTAAAAGTAAAGAGCTGCTAGACTAAATAAAAAAAATCATGAATTTATGCACAGTTTTTAACTAGCTAGGGCTAAATTGTTAACGCCGGATCATTGAGGACATTTTTCAACTAAAAGTAAAGAGCTACTAGACTAAATCAAAGATGTGCAGAGATAATAACGAGTAATCGTTCAAACTTAAATTTTCTGTAAACTTTTGTCTAGTGATGAACTTGTTAGAGTGACAAGAACTTTTTTTCCACAAGAGGTCATTTTTCAACTAAAAGTAAAGAGCTACTAGACTAAATCAAAGATGTGCAGAAATAATAACGAATAATAGTTCAAACTTAAATTTTCTGTAAATTTTTGTCTAGTGATGAACTTGTTAGAGTGACAAGAACTTTTTTTTCAACAAGAGGACATTTTTCAACTAAAAGTAAAGAGCTGCTAGACTAAATAAAAAAAAAATCATGAATTTATGCACAGTTTTAACTAGCTAGGGCCAAATTTGTTAACGATGGATCATTGAGGACATTTTTCAACTAAAAGTAAAGAGCTACTAGACTAATCAAAGATGTGCAGAAATAATAACGAATAATTGTTCAAACTTAAATTTTCTGTAAACTTTTGTATAGTGATAAACCTGTTAGTGACAAAAACTTTTTTCCACAAGAGAACATTTTTCAACTAAAAGTAAAGAGCTGCTAGACTAAATAAAAAAAATCATGAATTTATGCACAGTTTTTAACTAGCTAGGGCTAAATTTGTGTAAAAATTCAAATTAGGAAAGAAAACCAAATGTTCCTGTATTACCTAAGTAACACGACAAATAAATCAAGAGTTTATGTACAGTTTTAAATTATAATCACGAAAAAAATTGTCATGCTACAGTTGCGATGTGTGTATAATATACAAGTATCGGAATTGTTCATGGAGAGAGAACCGGATTACACGGTATTATTTAAAACGATAGTAAATTAAATTTAAAAATTCAACTGAAAGTAAGAAGCAACATCAAAGTTTATAAACGAACAGAAATTATTACCTATAAGAAAAGGGTCAACCCCTCCTCAAGACATCACTCTTTACACAACTTTTTTAGAATTTAAAAACAAAGTTTATTATTATTAAAAATATTGAATAAAACTTTTTATTTGATTATCTGAAGCATAGTTTAATGTTTTACTTTGAACAAACTACTTTGTTAATGCTTTACTTTTTATAAACACCAAGTATAAAGGCATTTAATTATCTAGGTGCTTGAAAACCAAGTTCAAAACTAACGATACTGTTTAAAAAATTAGCTCCAACGCTTCGACATTGCTTAATAGAATTAAATGTTGGGGGTTTTTATCTTAGTTTTTGTATAAATCGTCTCGTTTTTGTAAAAAAATTATAGAAAGTATATTTCTATGGTTCAAATATGTAAAATCCATGGGGGAAAATATAAATTAAAATTTAAACGTACATTAGCCATTGAAGGACCGGTGAGTTCATTTGGAGTATTCATTACTTTATATATATATATATATATATATATATATATATATATATTATATATATATATATATA
This sequence comes from Artemia sinica, assembly GCA_027921565.1. NCBI lineage: Eukaryota > Metazoa > Arthropoda > Branchiopoda > Anostraca > Artemiidae > Artemia > Artemia sinica. The sequence continues at coordinate 30,072 of JAPEVW010000750.1, forward strand.
TATATATATATATATATATATATATATATATATATATATCTATATTTCAATATGCACTGAAGTTAATGACATCAAACACTAAATGATATGCGGTAATAACGGCATATTTCCTTTCCTTAATCAAATTAATAAATGCTGACCTATAGGATCATGGAAAACAAGTTCATTTTATGTCTTCTTTTCATTTGCATAAGACCTCCAATGTCATAAGCCATTCTATGACTTGTTTTCAGAAATAGAGTTATTTCTACGTGAACAAAGTAACTTCATATATATGAAAGTTCTTGTCATAATGTGCATATTTTTCCAAAATCGTCTAATCAATTTTTAGATGGATTTTTTCTTCAACATAGATGAAATACTCAATAACTATGTCCTTAGAGATAAAATGGACCCTTCAGCCCCTGGGGGAAAGGTTTTTAAGTTATGAAATTTATACATAAGCCGGTAAAAATTGGGATTGAAAAAGATTTTTACTCCAACTCGAAGCACAACAGTCGAGAGGGGGTTCATTCTAATTGAAAAAAAGATTCTAGTGACCCTTTTAAGTAACAAAAAATAATTGGAGGACAACTAGCCCCCCCCCCTCCCACATCACCTTTTCCAAAATCGTCTATATGAATGTTCTTGTCCTAATGTGCATATTTTTCCAAAATCGTCTAATCAATTTTTAGATGGATTTTTTTTCTTCAACATAGTTGAAATACTCAATAACTATGTCCTTAGAGATAAAATGGACCCTTCAGCCCCTGGGGGAAAGGTTTTTAAGTTCTGAAATTTATACATAAGCCGGTAAAAGTTGGGATTGAAAAAGATTTTTACTCCAACTTGAAGCACAACAGTCGAGAGGGGGTTCATTCTAATTGAAAAAAGATTCTAGTGACCCTTTTAAGTAACAAAAAAAAATTGGACAACTAGGCCCCCCTTCCCACATCACCTTTTCCAAAATCGTCTAATGGGAGCCACTGAGCAGAAGGCCAGCCACGGGTGGGACCCCACCACCAAGGTTAGGATAGGTTAGGCTACCTAACATTTCTAGGTGGACCCCTCACCCCCGGGGCCACGGGGACTGAAAGCCTACCACGGGTGAGACCCCCACCACCAAGGTTAGGTTAGGTTACCTAACATTTCTAGGTGGGCCCCCCACCCCCCTGGGCCACGGGGACCGAAAGCCCACCAAGGGTGGGACCCCCACCACCAAGGTTAGGTTACCTAACATTTCTAGGTGCCCCCCCCCCCAACCCCGGGGCCACGGGGCCGAAAGCCTGACACGGGTGGGACCCTCACCACCAAGGTCAGGTTAGGTTAGGTTAGGTTACCTAACATTTCTAGGTTAAATTACATCAGGTTAAGTGGCGCACCACTTAACCTGATGTAAATTAACCTAGAAATGTTAGGTAACCTAACCTAATCTAACCTAACCTAACCTGACCTTGGTGTTGAGGGTCCCACCCGTGTCAGGCTTTCGGCCCCTTGGCCCCGGGGTTGGGGGGGCCACCTAGAAATGTTAGGTAACCTAACCTTGGTGGTGGGGGGTCCCACCCTTGGTAGGCTTTCGGTCCCCCTGGCCCCCGGGGGGGGGGCCCGCCTAGAAATGTTAGGTAACCTAACCTTGGTGGTGGGGTCCCACCCGTGGTAGGCTTTCGGTCCCCGTGGCCCCGGGGTTGGGGGGGGGGGGGGCCACCTAGAAATGTTAGGTAAACTAACCTTGGTGGTGGGGGTCCCACCCTTGGTAGGCTTTCGGTCCCCCTGGCCCCCGGGGGGGGGGCCACCTAGAAATGTTAGGTAACCTAACCTATCCTAACCTTGGTGGTGGGGTCCCACCCTTGGCTGGCCTTCGGCTCCGTGGCTCCCATTAGACGATTTTGGGAAAGGTGATGTGGGAGGGGGGGCCTAGTTGTCCTACAATTATTTTTTGTTACTTAAAAGGGTCACTAGAATATTTTTTCAATTAGAATGAACCCCCTCTCGACTGTTGTGCTTCGAGTTGTGTGTGTGTGTGTGTGTGTGTGTGTGTGTGTGTGTGTGTGTGTGTGTGTGTGTGTGTGTGTGTGTGTGTGTGTGTGTGTGTGTGTGTGTGTGTGTGTGTGTGTGTGTGTGTGTGTGTGTGTGTGTGTGTGTGTGTGTGTGTGTGTGTGTGTGTGTGTGTGTGTGTGTGTGTGTGGTGTGTGTGTGTGTGTGTGTGTGTGTGTGTGTGTGTGTGTTGTGTGTGTGTGTGTGTGTGTGTGTTGTGTGTGTGTGTGTGTGTGTGTGTGTGTGTGTGTGTGTGTGTGTGTGTGTGTGTGTGTGTGTGTGTGTGTGTGTGTGTGTGTGTGTGTGGTGTGTGTGTGTGGTGTGTGTGTGTGTGTGTGTGTGTGGTGTGTGTGTGTGTGTGTGTGTGTGTGGTGTGTGTGTGTGTGTGTGTGTGTGTGTGTGTGTGTGTGTGTGTGTGTGTGTGTGTGTGTGGTGTGTGTGTGTGTGTGTGTGTGTGTGTGGTGTGTGTGTGTGTGTGTGTGTGTGTGTGTGTGTGTGTGTGTGTGTGTGTGTGTGTGTGTGTGTGGTGTGTGTGTGTGTTTGTGTGTGTGTGTGTGTGTGTGTGGTGTGTGTGTGTGTGTGTGTGTGTGTGTGTGTGTGTGTGTGTGTGTGTGTGTGTGTGTGTGTGTGTGTGTGTGTGTGTGTGTGTGTGTGTGTGTGTGTGTGTGTGTGTGTGTGTGTGTGTGTGTGTGTGTGTGTGTGTGTGTGTGTGTGTGTGTGGTGTGTGTGTGTGTGTGTGTGTGTGTGTGTGTGTGTGTGTGTGTGTGTGTGTGTGTGTGTGTGTGTGTGTGTGTGTGTGTGTGTGTGGTGTGTGTGTGTGTGTGTGTGTGTGTGTGTGTGTGTGTGTGTGTGTGTGTGTGTGTGTGTGTGTGTGTGTGTGTGTGTGTGTGTGTGTGTGTGTGTGTGTGTGTGTGTGTGTGTGTGTGTGGGTGTGTGTGTGTGGTGTGTGTGTGTGTGTGTGTGTGTGTGTGTGTGTGTGTGTGTGTGTGTGTGTGTGTGTGTGTGTGTGTGTGTGTGTGTGTGGTGTGTGTGTGTGTGTGGGGTGTGTGTGTGTGTGTGTGTGTGTGTGTGTGTGTGTGTGTGTGTGTGTGTGTGTGGTGTGTGTGTGTGTGTGTGTGTGTGTGGTGTGTGTGTGTGTGTGTGTGGTGTGTGTGTGTGTGTGTGTGTGTGTGTGTGTGTGTGTGTGTGTGTGTGTGTGGTGTGTGTGTGTGTGTGTGTGTGTGTGTGTGTGTGTGTGTGTGTTGTGTGTGTGTGTGTGTGTGGTGTGTGTGTGTGTGGTGTGTGTGTGTGTGTGTGTGTGTGTGGTGTGTGTGTGTGTGTGTGTGTGTGTGTGTGTGTGTGTGTGTGTGGTGTGTGTGTGTGTGTGTGTGGTGTGTGTGTGTGTGTGTGTGTGTGTGGTGTGTGTGTGTGTGTGTGTGTGTGTGTGTGTGTGTGTGTGTGTGTGTGTGTGTGTGTGTGTGTGTGTGTGTGTGTGTGTGTGTGTGTGTGTGTGGTGTGTGTTGGTGTGTGTGTGTGTGTGTGTGTGTGTGTGTGTGTGTGTGTGTGTGTGTGTGTGTGGTGTGTGTGTGTGTGTGTGTGTGTGTGTGTGTGTGTGTGTGTGTGTGTGTGTGTGTGTGTGTGTGTGTGTGTGTGTGTGTGTGTGTGTGTGTGGTGTGTGTGTGTGTGTGTGTGTGTGTGTGGTGTGTGTGTGTGTGTGTGTGTGTGTGTGTGTGTGTGTGTGTGTGTGTGTGTGTGTGTGTGTGTGTGTGTGTGTGTGTGTGTGTGTGTGTACCTGAGTTAAACTAAGAGGTTTCAATTTCAGGAAAAATTACATTTTGAAATCATTTGACAATTTACTAATTTTAAAGTTTTCTTTAGTTTCAAAAAATGTTTTTGTCAGTCATCATCTTTTAATCATTCACAAACAATACTAAAGAAAACCACTTTCCACGGTTTATCGATGTTAAATTATTAAGAAGGCTATTATTTCTTTGAAATATACATTTTACATTTTAATTTTCATGCTTTTGATAAGTATCTTGTCCTTTTGGTGTAAATTGCAGCTGATGGCTTATCGCAAAATCACTGTTTCAAGTTTTTTCATATACTAAAATTGAAGGAAACTAAAAAATGCAAAAATTCTTTTTACCCGAATATTCTTCAGAGCCCAACCTAACTACGACCTGAAAACAATAATATAACTTATAGTTGGACAAAAGCTTTTTAAAATATCTCTTTCCTAACATCATTTGGAACTTGCAAATTATTATAAGTAGTAACTAATTACTTAATTTTTAATGAACTTATAATTAATTGAACCAATGATCCAAATTTTTTGATACCACAACAATAAATGGCAAACGAAAAAAAGAATATAAAAAAACTACAATATTTTAAGATGTACAGAGTTTGGCTCATGAAATTGAATAGAACAACGGACTATGACAAATAGCTTCAGAATCAAAATCTGACCCAGTCGAATAAAGATCCATCCGGCATTTTTGGTCATTCATCCCCCCCACCAAACAAGCAGTGCAGTTAAAACCTACTTAGAATCTATACTTAGACCTTAAAACTAGAAGAAACTAAATTTTCTGCAAAGTTATGTCTAGCGATAGACTTATTAGAGTGACAGAAACTTTTTTTTTCATAACCCACAAGAGGACATTTTTCAACTAAAAGTAAAGAGCTACTAGACTAAATCAAACATTTGCTGAAATAATAACGAGTAATTGTTCAAACTTAAATTTTCTGTAAAGTTATGTCTAGCGATAAACTTATTAGAGTGACAAAAACTTTTTTCCATAAGAGAACGTTTTTCAACTAAAAGTAAAGAGCTACTAGACTAAATCAGGGATGTGCAGAAATAATAACGAATAATTATTCAAACTTAAATTTTCTGTAAACTATTGTCTAGTGATGAACTTGTTAGAGTGACAAAAACTTTTTTTCCACAAGAGGACATTTTCAACTAAAAGTAAAGAGCTGCTAGACTAAATAAAAAAAATCATGAATTTATGCACAGTTTTAACTAGCTAGGGCTATATTTGTTAACGATGGATCATTGAGGACATTTTTCAACTAAAAGTAAAGAGCTAAAGTAAAGATGTGCAGAGATAATAACGAGTAATTGTTCAAACTTAAATTTTCTGTAAACTTTTGTCTAGTGATGAACTTGTTAGAGTGAAAAGAACTTTTTTTTTCCACAAGAGGTCATTTTCAACTAAAAGTAAAGAGCTACTAGACTAAATCAAAGATGTGCAGAAATAATAACGAATAATAGTTCAAACTTAAATTTTCTGTAAACTTTTGTCTAGTGATGAACTTGTTAGAGTGACAAGAACTTTTTTTTCAACAAGAGGACATTTTTCAACTAAAAGTAAAGAGCTGCTAGACTAAATAAAAAAAAATCATGAATTTATGCACAGTTTTTAACTAGCTAGGGCTAAATTTGTTAAACGATGGATCATTGAGGAAATTTTTCAACTAAAAGTAAAGAGCTACTAGACTAATTAAAGATGTGCAGAAATAATAACGAATAATTATTCAAACTTAAATTTTCTGTAAACTATTGTCTATTGATGAACTTGTTAGAGTGACAAAAACTTTTTTTCCACAAGAGGACATTTTCAACTAAATGTAAAGAGCTGCTAGACTAAATAAAAAAAAATCATGAATTTATGCACAGTTTTAACTAGCTAGGGCTAAATTTGTTAACGATGGATCATTGAGGACATTTTTCAACTAAAAGTAAAGAGCTACTAGACTAAATCAAAGATGTGCAGAGATAATAACGAGTATTGTTCAAACTTAAATTTTCTGTAAACTTTTGTCTAGTGATGAGCTTGTTAGAGTGACAAGAACTTTTTTTTTCCACAAGAGGTCATTTTTCAACTAAAAGTAAAGAGCTACTAGACTAAATCAAAGATGTGCAGAAATAATAACGAATAATAGTTCAAACTTAAATTTTCTGTAAACTTTTGTCTAGTGATGAACTTGTTAGAGTGACAAGAACTTTTTTTTCCCACAAGAGGACATTTTCAACTAAAAGTAAAGAGCTGCTAGACTAAATAAAAAAATCATGAATTTATGCACAGTTTTAACTAGCTAGGGCTAAATTTGTTAACGATGGATCATTGAGGACATTTTTCAACTAAAAGTAAAGAGCTACTAGACTAAATCAAAGATGTGCAGAAATAATAACGAATAATAGTTCAAACTTAAATTTTATGTAAACTTTTGTCTAGTGATGAACTTGTTAGAGTGACAAGAACTTTTTTTTCAACAAGAGGACATTTTTCAACAAAAAGTAAAGAGCTGCTAGACTAAATAAAAAAAATCATGAATTTATGCACAGTTTTAACTAGCTATGGCTAAATTTGTTAACGATGGATCATTGAGGAAATTTTTCAGCTAAAAGTAAAGAGCTACTAGACTAATCAAAGATGTGCAGAAATAATAACGAATAATTGTTCAAACTTAAATTTTCTGTAAACTTTTTTATATTGATGAACTTGTTAGAGTGACAAAAACTTTTTTTCCACAAGAGGACATTTTCAACTAAAAGTAAAGAGCTGCTAGACTAAATAAAAAAAATCATGAATTTATGCACAGTTTTAACTAGCTAGGGCTAAATTTGTTAACGATGGATCATTGAGGACATTTTTCAACTAAAAGTAAAGAGCTACTAGACTAAATCAAAGATGTGCAGAGATAATAACGAGTAATTGTTCAAACTTAAATTTTCTGTAAACTTTTGTCTAGTGATAAACTTGTTAGAGGGACAAGAACTTTTTTTTCCACAAGAGGTCATTTTTCAACTAAAAGTAAAGAGCTACTAGACTAAATCAAAGATGTGCAGAAATAATAACGAATAATAGTTCAAACTTAAATTTTCTGTAAACATTTGTCTAGTGATGAAACGTGTTAGAGTGACAAGAACTTTTTTTTCAACAAGAGGACATTTTTCAACTAAAAGTAAAGAGCTGCTAGATTAAATAAAAAAAAATCATGAATTTATGTACAGTTTTAACTAGCTAGGGCTAAATTTGTTAACGATGGATCATTGAGGACATTTTTCAACTAAAAGTAAAGAGCTACTAGATTAATCAAAGATGTACAGAAATAATAATGAATAATTGTTCAAACTTAAATTTTCTGTAAACTTTTGTATAGTGATAAACCTGTTAGAGTGACAAAAACTTTTTTTCCACAAGAGAACATTTTTCAACTAAAAGTAAAGAGCTGCTAGACTAAATAAAAAAAAAATCATGAATTTATGCACAGTTTTAACTAGCTAGGGCTAAATTTGTAAAAATTCAAATTAGAAAAGAAAACCAAATGTTCCTGTATTACCTAAGTAACACGACAAAAAAATCAAGAGTTTATGTACAGTTTTAAATTATAATCACGAAAAAAATTGTCATGCTACAGTTGCGATGTGCGTATAATATACAAGTATCGGAATTGTTCATGGAGAGAGAACCTGATTACACGGTATTATTTAAAACGATAGTAAATTAAATTTAAAAATTCAACTGAAAGTAAGAAGCAACATCAAAGTTTATAAACGAACAGAAATTATTACGTATAAGAAAAGGGTCACCCCCTCCTCAAGACATCACTCTTTACACAACTTTTTTAGAATTTAAAACAAAGTTTATTATTATTAAAAATATTGAATAAAACTTTTTTATTTGATTATCTGAAGCATAGTTTAATGTTTTACTTTGAACAAACTACTTTGTTAATGCGTTACTTTTTATAAACACCAAGTATAAAGGCATTTAATTACCTAGGTGCTTGAAAACCAAGTTCAAAAACTAACGATACTGTTTAAAAAAAATTAGCTACAACGCTTCGACATTGCTTAATAGAATTAAATGTTGGGGGTTTTTATCTTAGTTTTTGTATAAGTCGTTTCGTTTTTGTAAAAAATTATAGAAAGTATATTTCTATGGTTCAAATATGTAAAATCCATGGGGGAAAATATAAATTAAAATTTAAACGTATATTAGCCATTGAAGGACCGGTGAGTTCATTTGGAGTATTCATTACTTTATATATATATCTATCTATATTTCAATATGCACTGAAGTTAATGACATCAAACACTAAATAATATGCGGTAATAACGGCATATTTCCTTTTCTTAATCAAATTAATAAATGCTGACCTATAGGATCATGGAAAACAAGTTCATTTTATGTCTTCTTTTCATTTGCTTAAGACCCCCCAATGTCAAAAGCCATTCTATGACTTGTTTTTCAGAAATAGAGTTATTTCTACGTGAACAAAGTAACTTCATATATATGAAAGTTCTTTTCATAATGTGCATATTTTTCCAAAATCGTCTAATCAATTTTTAGATGGATTTTTTTTTCTTCAACATAGTTGAAATACTCAATAACTATGTCCTTAGAGATAAAATGGACCCTTCAACCCCTGGGGGAGAGGTTTTTAAGTTATGAAATTTATACATAAGCCGGTAAAAGTTGGGATTGAAAAAGATTTTTACTCCAACTCGAAGCACAACAGTCGAGAGGGGGTTCATTCTAATTGAAAAAATATTCTAGTGACCCTTTTAAGTAACAAAAAATAATTGTAGGACAACTAGGCCCCCCCCTCCCACATCACCTTTCCCAAAATCGTCTAATGGGAGCCACGGAGCCGAAGGCCAGCCACGGGTGGGACCCCACCACCAAGGTTAGGATAGGTTAGGTTACCTAACATTTCTAGGTGGCCCCCCCGGGGGCCAGGGGGACCGAAAGCCTACCAAGGGTGGGACCCCCACCACCAAGGTTAGGTTACCTAACATTTCTAGGTGGCCCCCCAACCCCGGGGCCACGGGGACCGAAAGCCTACCACGGGTGGGACCCCACCACCAAGGTTAGGTTACCTAACATTTCTAGGCGGCCCCCCCCCCCGGGGGCCAGGGGGACCGAAAGCCTACCAAGGGTGGGACCCCCACCACCAAGGTTAGGTTACCTAACATTTCTAGGTGCCCCCCCCAACCCCGGGGCCAAGGGGCCGAAAGCCTGACACGGGTGGGACCCTCACCACCAAGGTCAGGTTAGGTTAGGTTAGATTAGGTTAGGTTACCTAACATTTCTAGGTTAATTTACATCAGGTTAAGTGGTGCGCCACTTAACCTGATGTAATTTAACCTAGAAATGTTAGGTAACCTAACCTAACCTAACCTGACCTTGGTGGTGAGGGTCCCACCCGTGTCAGGCTTTCGGCCCCGTGGCCCGGGGTTGGGGGGGGCACCTAGAAATGTTAGGTAACCTAACCTTGGTGGTGGGGGTCCCACCCTTGGTGGGCTTTCGGTCCCCGTGGCCCAGGGGGTGGGGGGCCCACCTAGAAATGTTAGGTAATCTAACCTAACCTTGGTGGTGGGGGCCTCACCCGTGGTAGTAGGCTTTCAGTCCCCGTGGCCCCGGGGGTGAGGGGTCCACCTAGAAATGTTAGGTAACCTAACCTATCCTAACCTTGGTGGTGGGGTCCCACCCGTGGCTGGCCTTCTGCTCCGTGGCTCCCATTAGACGATTTTGGAAAAGGTGATGTGGGAAGGGGGGCCTAGTTGTCCTCCAATTATTTTTTGTTACTTAAAAGGGTCACTAGAATCTTTTTTCAATTAGAATGAACCCCCTCTCGACTGTTGTGCTTCGAGTTGGAGTAAAAATCTTTTTCAATCCCAACTTTTACCGGCTTATGTATAAATTTCATAACTTAAAAACCTTTCCCCCAGGGGCTGAAGGGTCCATTTTATCTCTAAGGACATAGTTATTGAGTATTTTAACTATGTTGAAGAAAAAAATCCATCTAAAAATTGATTAGACGATTTTGGAAAAATATGCACATTATGACAAGAACATTCATATAGACGATTTTGGAAAAGGTGATGTGGGAGGGGGGGGGCCTAGTTGTCCTCCAATTATTTTTTGTTACTTAAAAGGGTCACTAGAATCTTTTTTCAATTAGAATGAACCCCCTCTCGACTGTTGTGCTTCGAGTTGGAGTAAAAATCTTTTTCAATCCCAATTTTTACCGGCTTATGTATAAATTTCATAACTTAAAAACCTTTCCCCCAGGGGCTGAAGGGTCCATTTTATCTCTAAGGACATAGTTATTGAGTATTTCATCTATGTTGAAGAAAAAAAATCCATCTAAAAATTGATTAGACGATTTTGGAAAAATATGCACATTATGACAAGAACTTTCATATATATGAAGTTACTTTGTTCACGTAGAAATAACTCTATTTCTGAAAACAAGTCATAGAATGGCTTATGACATTGGAGGTCTTATGCAAATGAAAAGAAGACATAAAATGAACTTGTTTTCCGTGATCCTATAGGTCAGCATTTATTAATTTGATTAAGGAAAGGAAATATGCCGTTATTACCGCATATCATTTAGTGTTTGATGTCATTAACTTCAGTGCATATTGAAATATAGATAGATATATATATATATATAAAGTAATGAATACTCCAAATGAACTCACCGGTCCTTCAATGGCTAATGTACGTTTAAATTTTAATTTATATTTTCCCCCATGGATTTTACATATTTGAACCATAGAAATATACTTTCTATAATTTTTTACAAAAACGAGACGATTTATACAAAAACTAAGATAAAAAACCCCCAACATTTAATTCTATTAAGCAATGTCGAAGCGTTGGAGCTAATTTTTTTAAACAGTATCGTTAGTTTTGAACTTGGTTTTCAAGCACCTAGATAATTAAATGCCTTTATACTTGGTGTTTATAAAAAGTAAAGCATTAACAAAGTAGTTTGTTCAAAGTAAAACATTAAACTATGCTTCAGATAATCAAATAAAAAGTTTTATTCAATATTTTTAATAATAATAAACTTTGTTTTTAAATTCTAAAAAAGTTGTGTAAAGAGTGATGTCTTGAGGAGGGGTTGACCCTTTTCTTATAGGTAATAATTTCTGTTCGTTTATAAACTTTGATGTTGCTTCTTACTTTCAGTTGAATTTTTAAATTTAATTTACTATCGTTTTTAAATAATACCGTGTAATCCGGTTCTCTCTCCATGAACAATTCCGATACTTGTATATTATACACACATCGCAACTGTAGCATGACAATTTTTTTCGTGATTATAATTTAAAACTGTACATAACTCTTGATTTATTTGTCGTGTTACTTAGGTAATACAGGAACATTTGGTTTTCTTTCCTAATTTGAATTTTTACACAAATTTAGCCCTAGCTAGTTAAAACTGTGCATAAATTCATGATTTTTTTTATTTAGTCTAGCAGCTCTTTACTTTTAGTTGAAAAATGTTCTCTTGTGGAAAAAAAGTTTTTGTCACTAACAGGTTTATCACTATACAAAAGTTTACAGAAAATTTAAGTTTGAACAATTATTCGTTATTATTTCTGCACATCTTTGATTAGTCTAGTAGCTCTTTACTTTTAGTTGAAAAATGTCCTCAATGATCCATCGTTAACAAATTTAGCCCTAGCTAGTTAAAACTGTGCATAAATCCATGATTTTTTTTTATTTAGTCTAGCAGCTCTTTACTTTTAGTTGAAAAATGTCCTCTTGTTGAAAAAAAAGTTCTTGTCACTCTAACAAGTTCATCACTAGACAAAAATTTACAGAAAATTTAAGTTTGAACTATTATTCGTTATTATTTCTGCACATCTTTGATTTAGTCTAGTAGCTCTTTACTTTTAGTTGAAAAATGACCTCTTGTGGAAAAAAAGTTCTTGTCACTCTAACAAGTTCATCACTAGACAAAAGTTTATAGAAAATTTAAGTTTGAACGATTACTCGTTATTATCTCTGCACATCTTTGATTTAGTCTAGTAGCTCTTTACTTTTAGTTGAAAAATGTCCTCAATGATCCATCGTTAACAAATTTAGCCCTAGCTAGTTAAAACTGTGCATAAATTCATGATTTTTTTATTTAGTCTAGCAGCTCTTTACTTTTAGTTGAAAATGTCCTCTTGTGGAAAAAAAGTTTTTGTCACTCTAACAAGTTCATCAATATACAAAAGTTTACAGAAAATTTAAGTTTGAACAATTATTCGTTATTATTTCTGCACATCTTTGATTAGTCTAGTAGCTCTTTACTTTTAGTTGAAAAATTTCCTCAATGATCCATCGTTAACAAATCTAGCCCTAGCTAGTTAAAACTGTGCATAAAATTCATGATTTTTTTTTATTTAGTCTAGCAGCTCTTTACTTTTAGTTGAAAAATGTCCTCTTGTTGAAAAAAAAAGTTCTTGTCACTCTAACAAGTTCATCACTAGACAAAAGTTTACATAAAATTTAAGTTTGAACTATTATTCGTTATTATTTCTGCACATCTTTGATTTAGTCTAGTAGCTCTTTACTTTTAGTTGAAAATGACCTCTTGTGGAAAAAAAGTTCTTGTCACTAACAAGTTCATCACTATACAAAAGTTTACAGAAAATTTAAGTTTGAACAATTACTCGTTATTATCTCTGCACATCTTTGATTTAGTCTAGTAGCTCTTTACTTTTAGTTGAAAAATGTCCTCAATGATCCATCGTTAACAAATTTAGCCCTAGCTAGTTAAAACTGTGCATAAATTCATGATTTTTTTTATTTAGTCTAGCAGCTCTTTACTTTTAGTTGAAAATGTCCAATTGTGGAAAAAAAGTTTTTGTCACTCTAACAAGTTCATCACTAGACAATAGTTTACAGAAAATTTAAGTTTGAATAAATATTCGTTATTATTTCTGCACATCTTTGATTTAGTCTAGTAGCTCTTTACTTTTAGTTGAAAAATGTTCTCTTATGGAAAAAAGTTTTTGTCACTCTAATAAGTTTATCGCTAGACATAACTTTACAGAAAATTTAAGTTTGAACAATTATTCGTTATTATTTCAGCACATGTTGATTTAGTCTAGTAGCTCTTTACTTTTAGTTGAAAAATGTCCTCTTTTGGGTTGTGGAAAAAAAAGTTTCTGTCACTCTAATAAGTCTATCGCTAGACATAACTTTACAGAAAAATTTAGTTTCTTTTAGTTTCAAGGTCTAAGTATAGATTCTAAGTAGGTTTTAACTGCACTGCTTGTTTGGTGGGGGGATGAATGACCAAAAATGCCGGATGGATCTTTATTCGACTGGGTCAGATTTTGATTCTGAAGCTATTTGTCATAGTCCGTTGTTCTATTCAATTTCATGAGCCAAACTCTGTACATCTTAAAATATTGTAGTTTTTTTATATTCTTTTTTCGTTTGCCATTTATTGTTGTGGTATCAAAAAATTTGGATCGTTGGTTCAATTAATTATAAGTTCATTAAAAATAAAGTAATTAGTTACTACTTATAATAATTTGCAAGTTCCAAATGATGTTAGGAAAGAGATATTTAAAAAAACTTTTGTCCAACTATAAGTTATATTATTGTTTTCAGGTCGTAGTTAGGTTGGGCTCTGAAGAGTATTCGGGTAAAAAGAATTTTTGCATTTTCTAGCTTCCTTCAATTTTAGTATATGAAAAAACTTGAAACAGTGATTTTGCGATAAGCCATCAGCTGCAATTTACACCAAAAGGACAAGATACTTATCAAAAGCATGAAAATTAAAAATGTAAAATGCATATTTCAAAGAAATAATAGCCTTCTTAATAATTTAACATCGATAAACCGTTAAAGTGGTTTTCTTTAGTTTTGTTTGTGAATGATTAAAAGATGATGACTGACAAAAAACATTTTTTGAAACTAAAGAAAACTTTAAAATTAGTAATTTGTCAAATGATGTCAAAATGTAATTTTTTCTGAAATTGAAACCTCTTAGTTTAACTCAGGTATTGGACCTTTCATCTATGCCGAACAAAAAAAATAACTAGTTGAAGTTGTGTTTAAATTCCTCATCAATATAAAATCAAAAGCACGAAAATCAAAAATCATGAATATTAGTCATTGAAGGAATAAACATTAATAAAGTTAATGGAAATAATGCTTTAATCTTTATTTGAGGAAGAAAACAGTCCTGCATTTTGGTTAGAATTTGATGAACCTTCATATATATAGAGGAATTTGTCTTTCCCCCCTTAGCTACATGGAATTTTACACGTATACAAGAGATAATATAAAGAGTTTTTGTGTGAATACTGATATACGTCACAAATATATATTCAAATGATCAGGCTCTCTCCATTCCAAATTAGATATATATCCGTCAAGTAGGGCCTTATTTCATGAGGACATTATAGTTATGAATCTCAGTGTGCCATATCTAACAGTACCCCCCCCCCCTTAACTATGAAAAATATTTGCTATGTGGAAAGAGATCAAAATAAAAAATTTGTTTAAAATCATTTACACAAAACTGTTTGGAGTTCTTATGCGGATTTTCACTTTGTTGACGCCATCATATCCTATTACTGTATTTAGTTGCCCAAAGAGAGATAAATTCATTCAAATCTTAATAGTGTCGTTATTTTGGTTCATCTAGTACTACTACTACTACTACTACAACTCACCACTGTACCAGAACTCTAGTTTTTGTAAGAAAATTATGGTAAATACATTTCTTTGGTTCGAAAATAAACTATTCCCGTAAAATCTGAACTAAGATAAGTTTTCCGCAGACAACTCTAGTTTTTGATCATAGTCTTATCAATCTTTTAGGATGTATGGCTTGGTTGGGATCTCTCACTTGATGAGGAGGTCCTTCTTTGTACTACTACAACCTTCGAAGGTACTGATGATGTGCTAGAAGTACATTATACGGAAGATGGTCTGTCGTATACGTCGGAAGATGTGGTACGGCGGGGGACTTCAGACCGTCTTTGCATAGAGGATGACGAGCGGTTGGCTCCTAGTTTGCCTACAATAGGAGTACACGGCGATTTATTTGAATAGAGGCCCATCCCTTTGATTGATATATCAATAAATGATGAACCGGAGGTTGAAATTGAATGTATACCAACCCCTCTTGTAGATATAGTGGTAATGGAGGATGGTGACATAGATATTCAGATAATTGAACCAGATATAGTTTATTTAAAAAGCATTGTGAATATTGATATTTCAAGAGAATAAAGATTAGAAAGAATGAATTATTTTTTGTTATCATTGATAGAAAACTTGGTTGTGGACTGATAATACTCTATGGAGTGATCTAATCAAACTGAACTATTCATGTACAGAAGTCTCTGATGGTATCCTCACTCTATATATATCTAGTAGTATATGAAAATTAAAATAATACAAACAAATTTATTGTATGATTACAATATAAAACTCATTATACATATTAATAATTAGATTTAAAGTTAAATCATATATGAGAACTCTTCCACCATGGTTTCCGTTGTTTAAAATCCTTTTCGTAGAATGACCTCTTATGTTGTCTCTTAAAGGGCCACTTTTTCTCTTCTCTTAGAACATAATCATCATAATAATCCGAGTTATATCTTGCTTTATATACATTTTTCATTGGGTTTTCACTGCTGTCTTTTACACTATAGAGAGAGCCCTCTTTACCAGTCTCTTCTTTTGATCTTCCTTTTCTATCATATCAACCCTTCTTTTATGTGAACATACTTGCAACTGGTATAAATTTCTCTCCATGTCACATATAATTTTTCTTCTCGTTTCCTCCAGATTCGTCTCATCTGTCTCTGCCTCTATGCTGTCTAAACATGCAGTAGGTTCATGAGAATGCTCAAAATCATGAAAATGTACTTTACAAATAGAACAGTTGCAATAAAAGGATATTTCTAACTCAACTTGATAACTCATGTTATTACACTGCTAACTAAAAACTTAGTGAATTCTATTCACAGACTAATAAAAAACTATAGCAAAAATCCATTCCTCATATTCCCTCCGCCACTAATATGTAAACAAGCCCTCTGATTGGCTGAGAAGGAGACACGTGATCCTGTTTCCCGTTATCGGATCAATAAAATTCCCAATCGATTACGCAATCAATTTCTCAGGTTAGGTTAGCCAAACAACAAAGAAGCCATGTTTGTTTCTTAATTCCCCTTTCGTAAATCAATACATTCCCCCACCGATTATGTAAATCAAGTTCTCAGGTTAGGTTAGCCTAAAGATCAAAGAAGCCATGTTTGTTTCTTAATTCCCCTTCGTGAATCAATAATTTCCCCGTCGATTATGTAAATCAATTTCTCAGGTTAGGTTAGCCAAACAACAATGAAGCCATGTTTGTTTCTTAATTCCCCTTTCGTGAATCAATACATTCCCCTAGCGATTATGTAAATCAATTTCTCAGGTTAGGCTAACCAAAAAACAAAGAAGCCATGTTTGTTTCTTAATTTCCCCTTCGTGAATCAATAATTCCCCCGCCGATTATGTAAATCAAGTTCTCAGGTTAGGTTAGCCTAAAGATCAAAGAAACCATAATGTTTCTTAATTCCCCCTTCGTGAATAAATAATTTCCCCGCCGATATGTAAATCAAGTTCTCAGGTTAGGTTAGCCTAAAGATCAAAGAAACCATAATGTTTCTTAATTCCCCCTTCGTGAATCAATAATTCCCCCACCGATTATGTAAATCAATTTCTCAGGTTAGGTTAGCCAAACAATCTCATAACATTCGCGTCGAGCATGTACATTCTCACTGACAAAAACCATAAAACAGACATAAATTGCTGTTGACATCCATAAATGTGAGAAAGTTCCTGTTTTTTCATTCTCACTGACAACGAACCGTAAAACAGACATGAATTGCTGTTGACATCCATGAAAAACATCAAATAAATTGACCAACACACATAACCGTCCATGAAACAACCATCAATGTGAGAAAATTCATGTTTTTCCATGTTGACATCCATAAATCTGAGAAAGTTCCTGTTTTTTTATTCTCACTGACAACGAACCATAAAACAGACATGAATTGCTGTTGACATCCATAAAAACATCAAATAAATTGACCAACACACATAACCGTCAGTGAAACAACCATCAATGTGAGAGCGTGCACTTACAACAACAACAACATCGACCTTGACATTCGCTGAGAGCGTGCACTTACAACAAAAAAACATCGACCTTGGAAAAAAGAGGTCATTGACCCCATTAACCACGTGTTCTCCCTAATGACTCTAGGCCCATATTTGGTGTTAAAAAAAGTTGTAGGTGGCAGCAGGGGTGAGTCTTCGGAGTCAATAAGGCCTTTCTACTCCAATCGTATACGTAGGAAATTCTTAGAGCCTCAGGCTTTTCGGTGGGATCTTTAACCCCTATAGTACTAGCAGCTATGCTCAAAGTTGAAAAAAAAAAGAATATAATTTCCAAAAACCAACCTCTCTATTGTTATATCACGACTCTGGACAGCAACCATTCCCATTTAAGGAGCGTCAGAAACCTTATTTGTTTACATGGGTAGTAACAAACCGTATCTTACCACTTTTCCGGACAACAAAACACGCATCAACGAGCAGCAGACATCTAAAGAAAATGAACAATGGTTGGTAAAAAAAAACCTAATTCCAGAAATGACCCGCTGGCTGAATGAAAATTTTTTTATGATAAGCAACTCCGTGGTGTTCCTAGAGCCCTAGTGAACAGCTTGGATGATGGAATTCACGATAAATTCACGGCCAGCGTACCAAAGTCTACTGAGCAAAATAGATGACAGCTATGAAAGCCTTACTGAAATCGTGAAGATGTTTCCAGGAAAAGACTTAGATCCCACGTAGCCCATATTAGGGTTATAGGCCTCCAAACTATTTTTGGCCTGGAATGAGGCTGAAAGCAAGAAAGTCATTGATTGTACCGTTTTGAAATTTTTTTTTCGTCAAAGTAATGCTTTAAAATCGGTATTCCCAACTCTCTGGTCAGTTAGTCAGTAGGTTTCGACAGTGCCACCAACTTTTGCTACAGTGGAAAGAAGTTTCAGTAAACTAACACTCTCAATAAAAGCTCAATAGTAACCTAAACTCTAAAAACAGAATTTTGATACCAATACATATATCAAAAGAATTGCCTTTTTACGCTGATTTCAAATATATAAATTTCATTAAGTTGAATCTTATCCATCAAAGGTTAAGAGCCTGGGGAAATTTTCCGGATTTTTGAAAAAAGGAGGAAACACCACTTAAAAGTCAAGTGATCCTAATGAAAATCACACCGTCATATTCTGCGTATCAGAGAACCCTTTTCATGTGTTAAAAATTTCTATCTGCAAAAATGTGGAATTTTGTATTTTTTGCCAGAAGAAAGATCACGGATGCGTGTTTTTTTTTATCAGGGGTGATCGTATCGAGCCAGTTGTCCTAGAATATCCGAAGAGGACCCATTCAAACGGAAATTAAGAGTTCTAGTGCCCTTTTTAAGTGACCCAAAGTGACTCCCCTGCCCATTTTTTTCCAAAATCGTCCGATCAAAATTGAGATAGTGATTATGTTCATCATAGTTGAAAGGCCCAATAACTATACCTTCATGCATAACATGACCCACCAAACCCCAGGGGAAAAGTCTTTAAGTTATAAAATTGCGCATTGTTTGTGCATAGTATTTGTTATTGGGATGTATGCATACATTTTTGGGTGGGGGAGGGGCAAATTTTTTGCTAGGAGTTTTTCCACGGGGAATTTTCCATGGGGAGGGAATTTTCCAGGGACTAAACTTCTCAGGGGAAATTACACACTGGGGGAATTTGCCAGAATTCTGACACAAAATTCTTTTATATGTCTTGCTTTCTCTTTTCCGTCTGAATTTTACGTGCAGAGTGGTTAAGAGTAATTGTCCAGGGGAAATGTGCACCGGGATTGAATTTTGTAGAGGATTTTCCGTCGGGAGGGGGTTTTTTCCGTGGAGGTGGGGCCAGGTTTTCTAGCATTATTTAAAAACGATCATAAATTAAATAAAAAAACGAGTTTTTTCAACTGAAAGTAAGGAGCAACATTAAAACTTAAAACGAACAGAAATTATTACGTATATAAAGGGGGTTGCCCCCCTCCTCAATAACTTGCTCTTTACGCTAAAGTTTTAATTTTGTCCCAATTCTTTAAGAATGACTCCTGAAGCACAAGGGATGTTTACTTAGAACTATAAGACGCTTTTTTTAAAGTACTGAAAAACTTTAGCGTAAAGAGCGAGGTGTTGAGGAGGGGGCAACCCCCTTTATATATGTAATAATTTCTGTTCTTTTTTTTAAGTTTTAATGTTGCTCCTTACTTTCAGTTGAAAAAAACTTGTTTTTTTACTTAGTTTTACATAAATTATATTATCAATTTTCTTCTAATATAAGGCTAAAGTCTCCGCTAGTTGAGCAAGTAGTTGTAAAAACGCTTCTTGCGGGAAAAGAACAAAGCGGCTATTCTTATAGTGGCTCAGTTCTCATAGCTGTCTCAACGTTAACTCGATCGTGTCATGTCGGTATAATTAAAGTTCTGCTATCTTGCAAGGGTTAAATGCAAGGGTTAAAGTTCTGCTATAAGATTATAAGTCTTTGTAGTCATATTGACCAATTTAATAGTATTTATCTTGTAATTGGATGAGAAGTTTTAGAGACAAGTATTCGATAAAGCCAAAGCGCACCTACAAAAAAAAAAATTTATTATGCTGGTTCTTGCTTGAAACTCATGCATTATTTAATAAGAGACTAGTTCAAACTTGATTAAGGAATCAACTCAGGCTAGGGAAAATCTTGTAGAATTTTAGACATTTATTGGAATGATCAAAGAGATAAGGAACTATGTAAAATATACTGAAATAAATCCTCAAAAGCATATTTGATCGGTAACTTTCCATGACTGAAATGCAAGATTTTAGCATGTTCTTGTTAGTAAAGCTCGTTTTTTAAAGGTTAAGGTGAATGCAATCATAAAGCGAGCTTCGCTGCAGATGACACTGAAATCTCCTATAGAAAGTCTAAAGGATTTCCATTTGGCTACCTGTATCGACGGAAACAATGCCGATATTTACCATCATAGAGGACAGGTAATATATTAAATTCTACGACTAATAACTCACGCCAGAGGTCAATGCCAACACTAAGCCACCTGATGCTAACATAGCTACGCACGCTCCTCCCACGTCCCACCCTGTTCAAAGCTTACCTCTTTGCACCCTCCATTGACAAAACAATTTGTATGTAGTATTTACCAATAATTTCAAAATCATAAATTTCCTGAATTCTCGTAAAGATAAAACCCCAGTTACTCACCAAAGAGGGGTCTATCAAATACCATGCGACTGTGGCAAATACTAAGTAGGTAGAACTCACCAGAATTTACAGAAACGACTACAACAGCATAAAGATGATATCACCATAGCTCTAAATACTAATGTTGCTGATGTTTCTTTTGATTCTGCTTTAAGCAGCCATGTTTTTGAAAATCCTAGCCACAAAATACTTTTTGAAGAATCCGCCCTTATTAGCAAGGATCTAGGCATAAAGCTAATAATAAAGCATAAAACTAATCGAGGCACCAGGTAGTTCGAGAACTAATTGAAATCAGACTTGAGATTAAGAATAATAGTTCCTTAAATAGGGACTTGGAGGAATATTCACTAAATGCTCTATATACAAATTTAATTAAAAACGATCTTACAAAATATTTTTAAAAACCAGTAGACATTAACACAGAACCAGTTACAAAAAGACCTTTGAGGTAAGCTGCCAAAAAGGCAAGATTAGCAATAAAAACGTGTTTTTAATTATTCTTCTTTCATTTCAATGAATTGCCTTGTTTCACCTCACTTTATTTATTAGTTCTGGTTGAACTTTGCTGAAGTAAGGATGCTGGGACTGTTTTTAAAAATTTTGATTTTAGTTTTATTGGTCGTAGGTTGTTGTAAGTCATTCTTCGTTTATATATTTATGTTTTGCTGAGGATGGCCTTGGACATAGGGCCGAAATATTCATTCAAATTAGAATTCCACTATCTTACGGAAAGAATTCCCTATTGTTCTTCCTGTTTTTCATGTTTGTCATTCACATCAA
>JAPEVW010000754.1:0-50936 GCA_027921565.1 Artemia sinica
AAATAGATGAAAATACGTTCCAATGCTTCTAATCATATCCTTCAACTAGGGAGGTCAAGGCTTGGCTAAAAAAAAAAATGGAATTGTCAGTGAAAAACTCCACAAATATAGCTCTTAATATGGCTTTTTTTTTCAGTGTGTTTTCCAACGAAAATATGCAAAATACGATGAAAATACGTTCCCATGATTCTAATTCAGTATCCTTTCAATTAGGGAGGTCAAGGCTTGGCTTAAAAAAAATATAGCTCTTAATATGGTGATTTTCAGTGTGTTTTCCAAAAAAAATGGAAAATTGTTAAGCGAAAAATGTAAGGCTCTAAAAAATGGAATTTCAGTGAAAAACTCACAAATCTTAATATGGCTTTTCAGTGTGTTTTCCAACGAAAATATGCAAAATACGATGAAAATACGTTCCCATGATTCTAATTCGTATCCTTCAATTAGGGAGGTCAAGGCTTGGCTAAAAAAAATGGAATTGTCAGTGAAAAACTCACAAATATAGCTCTTAATATGGCTTTTCAGTGTGTTTTCCAACGAAAATATTGCAAATACGATGAAAATACGTTTCCCATGATTCTAATTCGTATCTTCAAATTAGGGAGGTCAAGGCTTGGCTAAAAAAAGGAATTGTCAGTGAAAAACTCACAAATATAGCTCTTAATATGGCTTTTCAGTGTGTTTCATCCAACGAAAAATATGCAAAATACGATGAAAATACGTTCCCATGATTCTAATTCGTATCCTTCAATTAGGGAGGTCAAGGCTTGGCTAAAAAAAAAAAACAATGGAATTGTCAGTGAAAAACTCACAAATATAGCTCTTAATATGGCTTTTCAGTGTGTTTTCCAACGAAAATATGCAAAATACGATGAAAATACGTTCCCATGGATTCTAATTTGTATCCTTCAATTAGGGAGGTCAGGCTTGGCTAAAAAAATGGAATTGTCAGTGAAAAACTCACAAATATAGCTCTTAAATATGGCTTTTCAGTGTGTTTTCCAACGAAAAATATGCAAAATACGATGAAATAAGTTCCCAATGATTCTAATTCATATTCTTCAATTAGGGAGGTCAAGGCTTGGCTAAAAAAAATGGAATTGTCAGTGAAAAACTCACAAATATAGCTCTTAATATGGCTTTTCAGTGTGTTTTCCAACGAAAATATGCAAAAATACGATGTAAATACGTTCCCATGATTCTAATTCGTATCCTTCAATTAGGGAGGTCAAGGCTTGGCTAAAAAAATGGAATTGTGTCCAGTGAAAAACTCACAAATATAGCTCTTAATATGGCTTTTCAGTGTGTTTTCCAACGAAATATATGAGCAAAATACGATGAAAATACGGTTCCCATGATTCTAATTTTTTTGTATCCTTCAATTAGGGAGGTCAAGGCTTGGCTAAAAAAAATGGAATTGTCAGTGAAAAACTCACAAATATAGCTCTTAATATGGCTTTTTCAGTGTGTTTTCCAACGAAAAATATGCAAAATACGATGAAAATACGTTCCCATGATTCTAATTCATATCCTTCAATTAGGGAGGTCAAGGCTTGGCTAAAAAAAATGGAATTGTCAGTGAAAAAACTCACAATATAGCTCTTAATATGGCTTTTCAGTTATGGGTTTTCCAACGAAAATATGCAAAATACGATGAAAATAATTCCCATGATTCTAATTCGTATCCTTCAATTAGGGAGGTCAAGGCTTGGCTAAAAAAATGGAATTGTCAGTGAAAAAACTCACAAATATAGCTCTTAATAGGGCTTTTCAATGTGTTTTCCCAACGAAAATATGCAAAATACGATGAAAATACGTTCCCATGATTCTAATTCGTATCCTTCATTAGGGAGGTCAAGGCTTGGCTGAAAAAAAAACGGAAATGTCAGTGAAAAACTCACAAATATAGCTCTTAATATGGCTTTTCAGTGTGTTTTTCAACGAAAATATGCAAAATACGATGAAAATACGTTCCATGAATTCTAATTCATATCTTCTATTAGGGAGGTCAAGGCTTGGCTAAAAAAATGAATTGTCAGTAAAAAACTCACAAATATAGCTCTCTTAATATGGCTTTTCAGTGTGTTATCCAACGAAAATATGCAAAATACGATGAAAATACGTTCCCATGATTCTAATTCGTATCCTTCAATTAGGGAGGTCAAGGCTTGGCTAAAAAAATGGAATTGTCCCCCAGTGAAAAACTCACAAATATAGCTCTTAATATGGCTTTTTCAGTGTGTTTTCCAACGAAAATTTGCAAAATAAACGATGAAAATACGTTCCCATGATTCTAATTCATATCCTTCAATTAGGGAGGTCAAGGCTTGGCTGTAAAAAATGGAATTGTCAGTAAAAAAACTCAGAAATATAGCTCTTAATATGGCTTTTCAGTGTGTTATCCAACGAAAATATGCAAAATACGATGAAAAATACGTTCCCATGATTCTAATTCGTATCCTTCAATTAGGGGAGGTCAAGGCTTGGCTAAAAAAAAAGTGGAATTGTCAGTGAAAAATCTCACAAATATAGCTCTAATATGGCTTTTTCAGTGTGTTTTCCAACGAAAATATGCAAAATACGAGAAAAAATACGTTCCCATGATTCTAATTCATATCTATTCAATTAGGGAGGTCAAGGCTTGGCTAAAAAAAATGGAATTGTCAGTGAAAAACTCAACAAATATAGCTCTTAATATGGCTTTTCAGTGTGTTTTTCAAACGAAAATCTGCAAAATACGATGAAAATACGTTTCCATGATTCTAATTCATATCCTTCAATTAGGGAGGTCAAGGCATTGGCTAAAAAAAAATGGAATTGTCAAGTGAAAAACTCACAAATATAGCTCTTAATATGGCTTTTCAGTGTGTTTTCCAACGAAAATATGCAAAATACGATGAAAATACGTTCCCATGATTCTAATTCATATCCTTCAATTAGGGAGGTCAAGGCTTGGCTAAAAAAAAAATGGAATTGTCAGTGAAAAAAACTCACAAATATAGCTCTTAATATGGCTTTTCAGTGTGTTTTCCAACGAAAATATGCAAAATACGATGAAAATACGTTCCCATGATTCTAATTCATTCCATCCTTCAATTAGGGATGTCAAGGCTTGGCTAAAAAATGGAATTGTTCAGTGAAAAACTCACAAATATAGCTCTTAATATGGCTTTTCAGTGTGTTTTCCAACGAAAATATGCAAAAATACGATGAAACTACGTTCCCTATGATTCTAATTCGTATCCTTCAATTAGGGAGGTCAAGGCTTGGCTAAAAAAATGGAATTGTCAGTGAAAAACTCACAAATATAGCTCTTAATATGGCTTTTCAGTGTGTTTTCCAAACGAAAAAATTTGCAAAAACGATGAAAATACTACGTTCCCATGATTCTAATTCATATCCTTCAATTAGGGAGGTCAAGGCTTGGCTAAAAAAAAATGGAATTGTCAGTGAAAAACTCAGAAAATATAGCTCTTAATATGGCTTTTCAGTGTGTTTTCCAACGAAAATATGCAAAATACGATGAAAATACGTTCCCATGATTCTAATTCGTATCCTTCAATTAGGGAGGTCAGGCTCTTGGCTAAAAAAAATGGAATTGTCAGTGAAAAACTCACAAATATAGCTCTTAATATGGCTTTTCAGTGTGTTTTCCAACGAAAATATGCAAAATACGATGAAAATACGTTCCCATGATTCTAATTCATATCTTCAATTAGGGAGGTCAAGGCTTGGCTAAAAAAAAAGGAATTGTCAGTGAAAAACTAAAAAATATAGCTCTTAATATGGCTTTTCAGTGTGTTTTCAAACGAAAATCTGCAAAATACGATGAAAATACGTTCCCATGATTCTAATTCATATTCTTCAATTAGGGAGGTCAAGGCTTGGCTAAAAAATGGAATTGTCAGTGAAAAACTCACAAATATAGCTCCTTAATATGGCTTTTCAGTGTGTTTTCCAAAGAAAATATGCAAAATACGATGTAAAAATACGATCCCATGATTCTAATTCGTATCCTTCAATTAGGGAGGTCAAGGCTTGGCTAAAAAAAATGGAATTGTCAGTGAAAAACTCACAAAATATAGCTCTTAATATGGCTTTTCAGTGTGTTTTCCAACGAAAATATGCAAAATACGATGAAAATGCGTTCCCATGATTCTAATTTGTATCCTTCAATTAGGGAGGTCAAGGCTTGGCTAAAAAAATGGAATTGTCAGTGAAAAACTCACAAATATAGCTCTTAATATGGCTTTTCAGTGTGTTTTAACACGAAAATATGCAAAATACGATGAAAATACGTTCCCATGATTCTAATTCATATCTTTCAATTAGGGAGGTCAAGGCTTGGCTAAAAAAAATGGAATTGTCAGTGAAAAACTCCCACAAATATAGCTCTTAATATGGCTTTTTCAGTGTGTTTTCCAACGAAAATATGCAAAATACGATGAAAATACGTTCCCATGATTCTAATTCGTATCCTTCAATTAGGGAGGTCAAGGCTTGGCTAAAAAAATGGAATTGTCAGTGAAAAACTCACAAATATAGCTCTTAATATGGCTTTTCAGTGTGTTTTTTCAACGAAAATATGCAAAATACGATGAAAATACGTTCCCATGATTCTAATTCATATCCTTCAATTAGGGAGGTCAAGGCTTGGCTAAAAAAAACGGAATTGTCAGTGAAAAACTCACAAATATAGCTCTTAATATGGCTTTTCAGTGTGTTTTCAACGAAAATATGCAAAATACGATGAAAATACGTTCCCATGATTCTAATTCGTATCCTTCAATTAGGGAGGTCAAGGCTTGGCTAAAAAAATGGAATTGTCAGTGAAAAACTCACAAATATAGCTCTTAATATGGCTTTTTTCAGTGTGTTTTCCAACGAAAATATGCAAAATACGATGAAAATACGTTCCCATGATTCTAATTCATATCCTTCAATTAGGGAGGTCAAGGCTTGGCTAAAAAAATGGAATTGTTCAGTGAAAAAGTCACAAATATAGCTCTTAATATGGCTTTTCAGTGTGTTTCCAACGAAAATATGCAAAATACGATGAAAATACGTTCCCATGATTCTAATTCGTATCCTTCAATTAGGGAGGTCAAGGCTGGCTAAAAAATGGAATTGTCAGTGAAAAACTCACAAATATAGCTCTTAATATGGCTTTTCAGTGTGTTTTCCAACGAAATATGCAAAATACGATGAAAATACGTTCCCATGATTCTAATTCATATCCTTCAATTAGGGAGGTCAAGGCTTGGCTAAAAAAATGGAATTGTCAGTGAAAAAACTCACAAATATAGCTCTTAATATGGCTTTTCAGTGTGTTTTCCAACGAAAATATGCAAAAATACGATGAAAATACGTTCCCATGATTCTAACTCGTATCCTTCAATTAGGGAGGTCAAGGCTTGGCTAAAAAAAGGAATTGTCAGTGAAAAACTCACAAATATAGCTCTTAATATGGCTTTTCAGTGTGTTTTCAAACGAAAATATGCAAATACGATGAAAATAAGTTCCCATGATTCTAATTCATATCCTTCAATTAGGGAGGTCATGGCTTGGCTAAAAAATGGAATTGTAAGTGAAAAACTCACAAATATAGCTCTTAATATGGCTTTTCAGTGGTGTTTTTTCCCGACAAAAATATGCAAAATACGATGAAAATACGTTCCCATGCTTCTAATTCATATCCTTCAACTAGGGAGGTCAAGGCTTGGCTAAAAAAAATGGAATTGTCAGTGAAAAAACTCACAAATATAGCTCTTAATATGGCTTTTCAGTGTGTTTTCCAACGAAAATATGCAAAATACGATGAAAATACGTTCCCATGATTCTAATTCATATCCTTCAATTAGGGATGTCAAGGCTTGGCTTAAAAAAATGGAATTGTTAGCGAAAAAACTCACAAATATAGCTCTTAATATGCTTTTCAGTGTGTTTTCCAACGAAAAATATGCAAAATACGATGAAAAACTACGTTCCCATGATTCTAATTTCGTATCCTTCAATTAGGGAGGTCAAGGCTTGGCTAAAAAAAATGGAATTGTCAGTGAAAAACTCACAAATATAGCTCTTAATATGGCTTTTCAGTGTGTTTTCCAACGAAAAATATGCAAAATACGATGAAAATAAGTTCCCATGATTCTAATTCATATCTTTCAATTAGGGAGGTCAAGGCTTGGCTAAAAAAATGGAATTGTCAGTGAAAAACTCACAAATATAGCTCTTAATATGGCTTTTCAATGTGTTTCCAACGAAAATATGCAAAATACGATGAAAATACGTTCCCATGATTCTAATTCGTATCCTTCAATTAGGGAGGTCAAGGCTTGGCTAAAAAAAATGGAATTGTCAGTGAAAAACTCACAAATATAGCTCTTAATATGGCTTTTCAGTGTGTTTTCCAACAAAATATGCAAAATACGATGAAAATACGTTCCCATGATTCTAATTCATATCCTTCAATTAGGGAGGTCAAGGCTTGGCTAAAAAAAAACGGGAATTGTCAGTGAAAAAACTCCAAATATAGCTCTTAATATGGCTTTTCAGTGTGTTTTCCAACGAAAATATGCAAAATACGATGAAAATACGTTCCCATGATTCTAATTCGTATCTTTCAATTAGGGAGGTCAAGGCTTGGCTAAAAAATGAATTGTCAAGTGAAAAAAACTCACAAAATATAGCTCTTAATATGGCTTTTCAGTGTGTTTTCCAACGAAAATATGCAAAATACGATGAAAATACGTTCCCATGATTCTAATTCATATCCTTCAATTAGGGAGGTCAAGGCTTGGCTAAAAAAATGGAATTGTCCGTGAAAAAACTCACAAAATATAGCTCTTATATGGCTTTTCAGTGTGTTTTCCAACGAAAATATGCAAAAAATACGATGAAAATACGTTCCCATGATTCTAATTCATTATCCTTCAATTAGGGAGGTCAAGGCTTGGCTAAAAAAATGGAATTGTCAGTGAAAAACTCACAAATATAGCTCTTAATATGGCTTTTCAGTGTGTTTTTCCAAAGAAAATATGCAAAATACGATGAAAATACGTTCCCATGATTCTAATTTGTATCCTTCAATTAGGGAGGTCAAGGCTTGGCTAAAAAAATGGAATTGTCAGTGAAAAACTCACAAATATAGCTCTTAATATGGCTTTTCAGTGTTTTTTCCAACGAAAATATGCAAAATACGATGAAAATACGTTCCCATGATTCTAAATCATATCCTTCAATTAGGTAGGTCAAGGCTTGGCTAAAAAAAATGGAATTGTCAGTGAAAAACTCCACAAATATAGCTCTTAATATGGCTTTTCAGTGTGTTTTCCAAAGAAAATATGCAAAATAAAATGAAAATACGTTCCCATGATTCTAATTCATATCTTTCAATTAGGGAGGTCAAGGCTTGGCTAAAAAAAATCGGAATTGTCAGTGAAAAAACTCACAAATATAGCTCTTAATATGGCTTTTCAGTGTGTTTTCCAACGAAAATATGCAAAATACGATGAAAATACGTTCCCATGATTCTAATTCATATCCTTCAATTAGGGAGTCAGGGCTTGGCTAAAAAAATGGAATTGTCAGTGAAAAACTCACAAATATAGCTCTTAATATGGCTTTTCAGTGTGTTTTCCAACGAAAATATGCAAAAATACGATGAAAATACGTTCCCATGATTCTAATTCGTATCCTTCAATTAAGGAGATCAAGGCTTGGCTAAAAAAATGGAATTGTCAGTGAAAACTCACAAATATAGCTCTTAATATGGCTTTTCAGTGTGTTTCCAACGAAAAAATATGCAAAATACGATGAAAATACGTTCCCATGATTCTAATTCGTATCCTTCAATTAGGGAGGTCAAGGCTTGGCTAAAAAAAAGGAATTGTCAGTGAAAAACTCACAAATATAGCTCTTAATATGGCTTTTCAGTGTGTTTTCCAAACGAAAATATGCAAAATACGATGAAAATACGTTCCCATGATTCTAATTCATATCCTTCAATTAGGGAGGTCATGGCTTGGCTAAAAAAAAATGGAATTGTCAGTGAAAAACTCACAAATATAGCTCTTAATATGGCTTTTCAGTGTGTTTTTCCGACAAAAATATGCAAAATACGATGAAAATACGTTCCCATGATTCTAATTCATATCCTTCAATTAGGGAGGTCAAGGCTTGGCTAAAAAAAAAATGGAATTGTCAGTGAAAAACTCACAAATATAGCTCTTAATATGGCTTTTCAGTGTGTTTTCCAACGAAAATATGCAAAATACGATGAAAATACGTCCCATGATTCTAATTCATATCCTTCAATTAGGGATGTCAAGGCTTGGCTAAAAAAATGGAATTGTTAGTGAAAAACTCACAAATATAGCTCTTAATATGGCTTTTCAGTGTGTTTTCCAACGAAAAATATGCAAAATACGATGAAACTACGTTCCCATGATTCTAATTCGTATCCTTCAATTAGGGAGATCAAGGCTTGGCTAAAAAAAAATGGAATTGTCAGTGAAAAAACTCACAAATATAGCTCTTAATATGGCTTTTCAGTGTGTTTTCCAACGAAAATTTGCAAAATACGATGAAAATACGTTCCCATGATTCTAATTCATATCTTTCAATTAGGGAGGTCAAGGCTTGGCTAAAAAAAATGGAATTGTCAGTGAAAAACTCACAGAAATATAGCTCTTAATATGGCTTTTCAGTGTGTTTTCCAACGAAAATATGCAAAATACGATGAAAATACGTTCCCATGATTCTAATTCGTATCCTTCAATTAGGGAGGTCAAGGCTTGGCTAAAAAAATGGAATTGTCAGTGAAAAACTCACAAATATAGCTCTTAATATGGCTTTTCAGTGTGTTTTCCAACGAAAATATGCAAAATACGATGAAAAATACGTTTCCCATGATTCTAATTCATATCCTTCAATTAGGGAGGTCAAGGCTTGGCTAAAAAAAGGAAATTGTCAGTGAAAAACTCACAAATATAGCTCTTAATATGGCTTTTCAGTGTGTTTTCAAAACGAAAATATGCAAAATACGATGAAAAAAAGTTCCCATGATTCTAATTCATATCCTTCAATTAGGGAGGTCAAGGCTTGGCTAAAAAAAATGGAATTGTCAGTGAAAAACTCACAAATATAGCTCTTAATATGGCTTTTCAGTGTGTTTTCCAAAGAAAATATGCAAAATACGATGAAAATACGTTTTCCCATGATTCTAATTCGTATCCTTCAATTAGGGAGGTCAAGGCTTGGCTAAAAAAAATGGAATTGTCAGTGAAAAAACTCACAAATATAGCTCTTAATATGGCTTTTCAGTGTGTTTTCCAACGAAAAATATGCAAAATACGATGAAAATACGTTCCCATGATTCTAATTCATATCCTCAATTAGGGAGGTCAAGGCTTGGCTAAAAAATGGAATTGTCAGTGAAAAACTCACAAATATAGCTCTTAATATGGCTTTTCAGTGTGTTTTCCAACGAAAATATGCAAAATACGATGAAAATACGTTCCCATGATTCTAATTCATATCCTTCAATTAGGGAGGTCAAGGCTTGGCTAAAAAAAAATGGAATTGTCAGTGAAAAACTCACAAAATATAGCTCTTAATATGGCTTTTCAGTGTGTTTTCCAACGAAAATATGCAAAATACGATGAAAATACGTTCCCATGATTCTAATTCATATCCTTCAATTAGGAGGTCAAGGCTTGGCTAAAAAAAATATATGGAATTGTCAGTGAAAAACTCACAAATATAGCTCTTAATATGGCTTTTCAGTGTGTTTTCAAACGAAAATATGCAAAATACGATGAAAATACGTTCCCATGATTCTAATTCATATCCTTCAATTAGGGAGGTCAAGGCTTGGCTAAAAAAATGGAATTGTCAGTGAAAAAACTCACAAATATAGCTCTTAATATGGCTTTTCAGTGTGTTTTTCCAACGAAAATATGCAAAATACGATGAAAAAATACGTTCCCATGATTCTAATTCATATCCTTCAATTAGGGAGGTCAAGGCTTGGCTAAAAAATGGAATTGTCAGTGAAAAACTCACAAATATAGCTCTTAATATGGCTTTTCAGTGTGTTTTTTCCAACGAAAATATGCAAAATACGATGAAAATACGTTCCCATGATTCTAATTCGTATCCTTCAATTAGGGAGGTCAAGGCTTGGCTAAAAAAAAATGGAATTGTCAGTGAAAAACTCACAAATATAGCTCTTAATATGGCTTTTCAGTGTGTTTTCCAACGAAAATATGCAAAATACGATGAAAATACGTTCCCATGATTCTAATTCATATCCTTCAATTAGGGAGGTCAAGGCTTGGCTAAAAAAAATGGAATTGTCAGTGAAAAAATCTCACAAATATAGCTCTTAATATGGCTTTTCAGTGTGTTTTCCAACGAAAAATATGCAAAATACGATATACGAAAATACGTTCCCATGATTCTAATTCGTATCCTTCAATTAGGGAGGTCAAGGCTTGGCTTAAAAAATGGAATTGTAAGTGAAAAACTCACAAAAAATATAGCTCTTAATATGGCTTTTCAGTGTGTTTTCCAACGAAAATATGGCAAAATACGATGAAAATACGTTCCATGATTCTAATTCATATCCTTCAACTAGGGAGGTCAAGGCTTGGCTAAAAAAAATGGAATTGTCAGTGAAAAACTCACAAATATAGCTCTTAATATGGCTTTTCAGTGTGTTTTCCAACGAAAAT
This sequence comes from Artemia sinica, assembly GCA_027921565.1. NCBI lineage: Eukaryota > Metazoa > Arthropoda > Branchiopoda > Anostraca > Artemiidae > Artemia > Artemia sinica. The sequence continues at coordinate 10,734 of JAPEVW010000754.1, forward strand.
ATGCAAAATACGATGAAAATACGTTCCCATGATTCTAATTCATATCCTTCAATTAGGGAGGTCAAGGCTTGGCTAAAAAATGGAATTGTCAGTGAAAAACTCACAAATATAGCTCTTAATATGGCTTTTCAGTGTGTTTTCCAACGAAAATATGCAAAATACGATGAAAATAACGTTCCCATGATTCTAATTCGATATCCTTCAATTAGGGAGGTCAAGGCTTGGCTAAAAAAATGGAATTGTCAGTGAAAAACTCACAAATATAGCTCTTAATATGGCTTTTCAGTGTGTTTTCCAACGAAAATATGCAAAATACGATGAAAATACGTTCCCATGATTCTAATTCATATCCTTCAATTAGGGAGGTCAAGGCTTGGCTAAAAAAAAATGGAATTGTCAGTGAAAAACTCACAAATATAGCTCTTAATATGGCTTTTCAGTGTGTTTTCCAACGAAAATATGCAAAATACGATGAAAATACGTTCCCATGATTCTAATTCATATCCTTCAATTAGGGAGGTCAAGGCTTGGCTAAAAAAATGGAATTGTCAGTGAAAAACTCACAAATATAGCTCTTAATATGGCTTTTCAGTGTGTTTTCCAACGAAAATATGCAAAATACGATGAAAAAAAATACGTTCCCATGATTCTAATTCATATCCTTCAATTAGGGAGGTCAAGGCTTGGCTAAAAAAAATGGAATTGTCAGTGAAAAACTCACAAATATAGCTCTTAATATGGCTTTTCAGTGTGTTTTCAACGAAAATATGCAAAATACGATGAAAATACGTTTCCCATGATTCTAATTCATATCCTTCAATTAGGGAGGTCAAGGCTTGGCTAAAAAAATGGAATTGTCAGTGAAAAAAACTCACAAATATAGCTCTTAATATGGCTTTTCAGTGTGTTTTCCAACGAAAATATGCAAAATACGATGAAAATACGTTCCCATGATTCTAATTCGTATCCTTCAATTAGGGAGGTCAAGGCTTGGCTAAAAAAAATGGAATTGTCAGTGAAAAACTCACAAATATAGCTCTTAATATGGCTTTTCAGTGTGTTTTCCAACGAAAATATGCAAAAATACGATGAAAATACGTTCCCATGATTCTAATTCATGTATCCTTCAATTAGGGAGGTCAAGGCTTGGCTAAAAAAATGGAATTTTTCAGTGAAAAACTCACAAATATAGCTCTTAATATGGCTTTTCAGTGTGTTTTCCAACGAAAATATGCAAAATACGATGAAAATACGTTCCCATGATTCTAATTCATATCCTTCAATTAGGGAGGTCAAGGCTTGGCTAAAAAAATGGAATTGTCAGTGAAAAACTCACAAATATAGCTCTTAATATGGCTTTTCAGTGTGTTTTTCCAACGAAAATATGCAAAATACGATGAAAATACGTTCCCATGATTCTAATTCATATCCTTCAATTAGGGAGGTCAAGGCTTGGCTAAAAAAAATGGGAATTGTCAGTGAAAAACTCACAAATATAGCTCTTAATATGGCTTTTCAGTGTGTTTTCCAACGAAAAAAATATGCAAAATACGATGAAAATACGTTCCCATGATTCTAATTCGTATCCTTCAATTAGGGGAGGTCAAGGCTTGGCTAAAAAAAATGGAATTGTCAGTGAAAAACTCACAAATATAGCTCTTAATATGGCTTTTCAGTGTGTTTTTCAACGAAAAATATGCAAAATACGATGAAAATACGTTCCCATGATTCTAATTCATATCCTTCAATTAGGGAGGTCAAGGCTTGGCTAAAAAAAATGGAATTGTCAGTGAAAAACTCACAAATATAGCTCTTAATATGGCTTTTCAGTGTGTTTTCAACGAAAATATGCAAAATACGATGAAAATATAGTTCCCATGATTCTAATTCGTATCCTTCAATTAGGGAGGTCAAGCTTGGCTAAAAAAAAATGGAATTGTCAGTGAAAAAAACTCACAAATATAGCTCTTAATATGGCTTTTCAGTGTGTTTTCCAAAAAAAATATGCAAAATACGATGAAAATACGTTCCCATGATTCTAATTCATATCCTCAATTAGGGAGGTCAAGGCTTGGCTAAAAAAAATGGAATTGTCAGTGAAAAACTCACAAATATAGCTCTTAATATGGCTTTTCAGTGTGTTTTCCAACGAAAATATGCAAAATACGATGAAAATACGTTCCCATGATTCTAATTCATATCCTTCAATTAGGTAGGTCAAGGCTTGGCTAAAAAAATGGAATTGTCAGTGAAAAACTCACAAATATAGCTCTTAATATGGCTTTTCAGTGTGTTTTTCCAACGAAAATATGCAAAATACGATGAAAATACGTTCCCATGATTCTAATTCATATCTTTCAATTAGGGAGGTCAAGGCTTGGCTAAAAAAAATGGAATTGTCAGTGAAAAACTCACAAATATAGCTCTTAATATGGCTTTTCAGTGTGTTTTCCAACGAAAAATATGCAAAATACGATGAAAATACGTTCCCAGATTCTAATTCGTATCCTTCAATTAGGAGATCAAGGCTTGGCTAAAAAAATGGAATTGTCAGTGAAAAAACTCACAAATATAGCTCTTAATATGGCTTTTCAGTGTGTTTTCCAACGAAAATATGCAAAATACGATGAAAATACGTTCCCATGATTCTAATTCGTATCCTTCAATTAGGGAGGTCAAGGCTTGGCTAAAAAAAAATGGAATTGTCAGTGAAAAACTCACAAATATAGCTCTTAATATGGCTTTTCAGTGTGTTTTCCAACGAAAATATGCAAAATACGATGAAAATACGTTCCCATGATTCTAATTCATATCCTTCAATTAGGGAGGTCAAGGCTTGGCTAAAAAAATGGAATTGTCAGTGAAAAAACACAAATATAGCTCTTAATATGGCTTTTCAGTGTGTTTTCCGAAAAAAATATGCAAAATACGATGAAAATACGTTCCCATGATTCTAATTCGTATCCTTCAATTAGGGAGGTCAAGGCTTGGCTAAAAAAAAGGAATTGTCAGTGAAAACTCACAAATATAGCTCTTAATATGGCTTTTTCAGTGTGTTTTTCCAACGAAAATATGCAAAATACGATGAAAATACGTTCCTATGATTCTAATTCATATCCTTCAATTAGGGAGGTCAAGGCTTGGCTAAAAAAATGGAATTGTCAGTGAAAAACTCACAAATATAGCTCTTAATATGGCTTTTCAGTGTGTTTTCCACAAAAAATATGCAAAATACGATGAAAATACGTTCCCATGATTCTAATTCATATCCTTCAATTAGGGAGGTCAAGGCTTGGCTAAAAAAAAAAAAATGGAATTGTCAGTGAAAAACTCACAAATATAGCTCTTAATATGGCTTTTCAGTGTGTTTTCCAACGAAAATATGCAAAATACGATGAAAATACGTTCCCATGATTCTAATTCATATCCTTCAATTAGGGATGTCAAGGCTTGGCTAAAAAAATGGAATTGTTGGCTAAAAAAAGGAATTAGTGAAAAACTCACAAATATAGCTCTTAATATGGCTTTTCAGTGTGTTTTCCAACGAAAATATGCAAAATACGATGAAAATACGTTCCCATGATTCTAATTCGTATCCTTCAATTAGGGAGGGGAGATCAAGGCTTGGCTAAAAAAATGGAATTGTCAGTGAAAAACTCACAAATATAGCTCTTAATATGGCTTTTCAGTGTGTTTTCCAACGAAAATATTGCAAAATACGATGAAAATACGTTCCCATGATTCTAATTCATATCCTTCAATTAGGGAGGTCAAGGCTTGGCTAAAAAAAATGGAATTGTCAGTGAAAAACTCACAAATATAGCTCTTAATATGGCTTTTCAGTGTGTTTTCCAACGAAAATATGCAAAATACGATGAAAATACGTTCCCATGATTCTAATTCGTATCCTTCAATTAGGGAGGTCAAGGCTTGGCTAAAAAAATGGAATTGTCAGTGAAAAAACTCACAAATATAGCTCTTAATATGGCTTTTCAGTGTGTTTTCCAACGAAAATATGCAAAATACGAGAAAAATACGGTCCCATGATTCTAATTCATATCCTTCAATTAGGGAGGTCAAGGCTTGGCTAAAAAAAATGGAATTGTCAGTGAAAAACTCACAAATATAGCTCTTAATATGGCTTTTCAGTGTGTTTTTCAAACGAAAATCTGCAAAAATACGATGAAAATAAGTTCCCATGATTCTAATTCATATCTTCAATTAGGGAGGTCAAGGCTTTGGCTAAAAAAAATGGAATTGTCAGTGAAAAACTCACAAATATAGCTCTTAATATGGCTTTTCAGTGTGTTTTCCAAAAGAAAATATGCAAATACGATGTAAATACGTTCCCATGATTCTAATTCGTATCCTTCAATTAGGGAGGTCAAGGCTTGGCTAAAAAAAAAATGGAATTGTCAGTGAAAACTCACAAATATAGCTCTTAATATGGCTTTTCAGTGTGTTTTCCAACGAAAAATATGCAAAATACGATGAAAATTACGTTCCCATGATTCTAATTTGTATCCTTCAATTAGGGAGAACAAGGCTTGGCTAAAAAAATGGAATTGTCAGTGAAAAACTCACAAATATAGCTCTTAATATGGCTTTTCAGTGTGTTTTTACAACGAAAATATGCAAAATACGATGAAAATACGTTTCCCATGATTCTAATTCGTATCCTTCAATTAGGGAGGTCAAGGCTTGGCTAAAAAAAATGGAATTGTCAGTGAAAAACTCACAAATATAGCTCTTAATATGGCTTTTCAGTGTGTTTTCCAACGAAAATATGCAAAATACGATGAAAATAAGTTCCCATGATTCTAATTCATATCTTTCAATTAGGGAGGTCAAGGCTTGGCTAAAAAATGGAATTGTCAGTGAAAAACTCACAAATATAGCTCTTAATATGGCTTTTCAATGTGTGTTTTTTCCAACGAAAATATGCAAAATACGATGAAAATACGTTCCCATGATTCTAATTCGTATCCTTCAATTAGGGAGGTCAAGGCTTGGCTAAAAAAATGGAATTGTCAGTGAAAAAACTCACAAATATAGCTCTTAATATGGCTTTTCAGTGTGTTTTTCAACAACGAAAATATGCAAAAATACGATGAAAATACGTTCCCATGATTCTAATTCATATCCTTCTATTAGGGAGGTCAAGGCTTGGCTAAAAAAAATGGAAATTGTCAGTGAAAAACTCCAAATATATAGCTCTTAATATGGCTTTTCAGTGTGTTTTCTAACGAAAATATGCAAAATACGATGAAAATATACGTTCCCATGATTCTAATTCGTATCCTTCAATTAGGGAGGTCAAGGCTTGGCTAAAAAAAATGGAATTGTCAGTGAAAAACTCACAAATATAGCTCTTAATATGGCTTTTCAGTGTGTTTTTCCAACGAAAATATGCAAAATACGATGAAAATACGTTCCCATGATTCTAATTCATATCCTTCAATTAGGGAGGTCAAGGCTTGGCTAAAAAAAATGGAATTGTCAGTGAAAAACTCACAAATATAGCTCTTAATATGGCTTTTCAGTGGTTTTTCAAACGAAAATATGCAAAATACGATGAAAATAAGTTCCCATGATTCTAATTCATATCCTTCAATTAGGGAGGTCAAGGCTTGGCTAAAAAAATGGAATTGTCAGTGAAAAAACTCACAAATATAGCTCTTAATATGGCTTTTCAGTGTGTTTTCCAACGAAAATATGCAAAATACGATGAAAAAAATACGTTCCATGATTCTAATTTGTATCCTTCAATTAGGGAGGTCAAGGCTTGGCTAAAAAAAATGGAATTGTCAGTGAAAACTCACAAATATAGCTCTTAATATGGCTTTTCAGTGTGTTTTCAAACGAAAATATGCAAAATACGATGAAAATACGTTCCCATGATTCTAATTCATATCCTTCAATTAGGGAGGTCAAGGCTTGGCTAAAAAAAATGGAATTGTCAGTGAAAAACTCACAAATATAGCTCTTAATATGGCTTTTCAGTGTGTTTTTCCAAAGAAAATATGCAAAATACGATGAAAATACGTTCCCATGATTCTAATTCGTATCCTTCAATTAGGGAGGTCAAGGCTTGGCTAAAAAAAATGGAATTGTCAGTGAAAAAACTCACAAATATAGCTCTTAATATGGCTTTTCAGTGTGTTTTCCAACGAAAATATGCAAAATACGATGAAAATGGCGTTCCCATGATTCTAATTCGTATCCTTCAATTAGGGAGGTCAAGGCTTGGCTAAAAAAAAATGGAATTGTCAGTGAAAAACTCACAAATATAGCTCTTAATATGGCTTTTCAGTGTGTTTTCCAACGAAAAATATGCAAAATACGATGAAAATACGTTCCCATGATTCTAATTCGTATCCTTCAATTTAGGGAGGTCAAGGCTTGGCTAAAAAAATGGAATTGTCAGTGAAAAAACTCACAAATATAGCTCTTAATATGGCTTTTCAGTGTGTTTTTCAACGAAAATATGCAAAATACGATGAAAATACGTTCCCATGATTCTAATTCATATCCTTCAATTAGGGAGGTCAAGGCTTGGCTAAAAAATGGAATTGTCAGTGAAAAAACTCCACAAATATAGCTCTTAATATGGCTTTTCAGTGTGTTTTCCAAACGAAAATATGCAAAATACGATGAAAATACGTTCCCATGATTCTAATTCGTATCCTTCAATTAGGAGGTCAAGGCTTGGCTAAAAAATGGAAATTGTCAGTGAAAAACTCACAAATATAGCTCTTAATATGGCTTTTCAGTGTGTTTTCAACGAAAAATATGCAAAATACGATGAAAAATACGTTCCCATGATTCTAATTCATATCCTTCAATTAGGGAGGTCAAGGCTTGGCTAAAAAAATGGAATTGTCAGTGAAAAACTCACAAATATAGCTCTTAATATGGCTTTTCAGTGTGTTTTTTCCAACGAAAAATATGCAAAATACGATGAAAATACGTTCCCATGATTCTAATTCATATCCTTCAATTAGGGAGGTCAAGGCTTGGCTAAAAAAATGGAATGTCAGTGAAAAAAATCACAAAAAGCTCTTAATATGGCTTTTCAGTGTGTTTTCCAAAAGAAAATATGCAAAATACGATGAAAATACGTTCCCATGATTCTAATTCATATCCTTCAATTAGGGAGGTCAAGGCTTGGCTAAAAAAAAATGGAATTGTCAGTGAAAAACTCACAAATATAGCTCTTAATATGGCTTTTCAGTGTGTTTTCCAACGAAAATATGCAAAATACGATGAAAATACGTTCCCATGATTCTAATTCGTATCCTTCAATTAGGGAGGTCAAGGCTTGGCTAAAAAAATGGAATTGTCAGTGAAAAACTCACAAATATAGCTCTTAATATGGCTTTTCAGTGTGTTTTCCAAAGAAAATATGCAAAATACGATGAAAATACGTTCCCATGATTCTAATTCATATCCTTCAATTAGGGAGGTCAAGGCTTGGCTAAAAAATGGAATTGTCAGTGAAAAACTCACAAATATAGCTCTTAATATGGCTTTTCAGTGTGTTTTCCAACGAAAATATGCAAAATACGATGAAAATACGTTTCCCATGATTCTAATTCATATCCTTCAATTAGGGAGGTCAAGGCTTGGCTAAAAAAAATGGAATTGTCAGTGAAAAACTCACAAATATAGCTCTTAATATGGCTTTTCAGTGTGTTTTCCAACGAAAATATGCAAAATACGATGAAAATACGTTCCCATGATTCTAATTCGTATCCTTCACAATTAGGGAGGTCAAGGCTTGGCTAAAAAAATGGAATTGTCAGTGAAAAAAAAACTCACAAATATAGCTCTTAATATGGCTTTTCAGTGTGTTTTCCAACGAAAATATGCAAAATACGATGAAAAATACGTTCCCATGATTCTAATTCGTATCCTTCAATTAGGGAGGTCAAGGCTTGGCTAAAAAAAATGGAATTGTCAGTGAAAAACTCACAAATATAGCTCTTAATATGGCTTTTCAGTGTGTTTTTCAAAACGAAAATATGCAAAAATACGATGAAAATACGTTCCCATGATTCTAATTCATATCCTTCAATTAGGGAGGTCAAGGCTTGGCTAAAAAAAAAGGAATTGTCAGTGAAAAACTCACAAATATAGCTCTTAATATGGCTTTTCAGTGTGTTTTCCAACGAAAATATGCAAAATACGATGAAAATACGTTCCCATGATTCTAATTCATATCCTTCAATTAGGGAGGTCAAGGCTTGGCTAAAAAAAAAATGGAATTGTCAGTGAAAAAACTCACAAATATAGCTCTTAATATGGCTTTTCAGTGTGTTTTCCAACGAAAATATGCAAAATACGATGAAAATACGTTCCCATGATTCTAATTCATATCCTTCAATTAGGGAGGTCAAGGCTTGGCTAAAAAAATGGAATTGTCAGTGAAAAACTCACAAATATAGCTCTTAATATGGCTTTTCAGTGTGTTTTTCCAACGAAAATATGCAAAATACGATGAAAATACGTTCCCATGATTCTAATTCGTATCCTTCAATTAGGGAGGTCAAGGCTTGGCTAAAAAAATGGAATTGTCAGTGAAAAACTCACAAATATAGCTCTTAATATGGCTTTTCAGTGTGTTTTCCAACGAAAATATGCAAAATACGATGAAAATACGTTCCCATGATTCTAATTCATATCCTTCAATTAGGGAGGTCAAGGCTTGGCTAAAAAAAAAAATGGAATTGTCAGTGAAAAACTCACAAATATAGCTCTTAATATGGCTTTTCAGTGTGTTTTCCAACGAAAAATATGCAAAATACGATGAAAATACGTTCCCATGATTCTAATTCGTATCCTTCAATTAGGGAGGTCAAGGCTGGCTAAAAAAAAATGAATTGTCAGTGAAAAACTCACAAATATAGCTCTTAATATGGCTTTTTCAGTGTGTTTTCCAACGAAAATATGCAAAATACGATGAAAATACGTTCCCATGATTCTAATTCGTATCCTTCAATTAGGGAGGTCAAGGCTTGGCTAAAAAAAAAATGGAATTGTCAGTGAAAAACTCACAAATATAGCTCTTAATATGGCTTTTCAGTGTGTTTTCCAACGAAAATATGCAAAATACGATGAAAATACGTTCCCATGATTCTAATTCATATCCTTCAATTAGGGAGGTCAAGGCTTGGCTAAAAAAATGGAATTGTCAGTGAAAAAACTCACAAATATAGCTCTTAATATGGCTTTTCAGTGTGTTTTTTCCAACGAAAATATGCAAAATACGATGAAAATACGTTCCCATGATTCTAATTCGTATCCTTCAATTAGGGAGGTCAAGGCTTGGCTAAAAAAAATGGAATTGTCAGTGAAAAACTCACAAATATAGCTCTTAATATGGCTTTTCAGTGTGTTTTCCAACGAAAATATGCAAAATACGATGAAAATACGTTCCCATGATTCTAATTTGTATCCTTCAATTAGGGAGGTCAAGGCTTGGCTAAAAAATGGAATTGTCAGTGAAAAAACTCACAAATATAGCTCTTAATATGGCTTTTCAGTGGTGTTTTCAACGAAAATATGCAAAATACGATGAAAATACGTTCCCATGATTCTAATTCATATCCTTCAATTAGGGAGGTCAAGGCTTGGCTAAAAAAAATGGAATTGTCAGTGAAAAAACTCACAAATATAGCTCTTAATATGGCTTTTCAATGTGTTTTCCAACGAAAATATGCAAAATACGATGAAAATACGTTCCCATGATTCTAATTCGTATCCTTCAATTAGGGAGGTCAAGGCTTGGCTAAAAAAATGAATTGTCAGTGAAAAACTCACAAATATAGCTCTTAATATGGCTTTTCAGTGTGTTTTTCCAACGAAAATATGCAAAATACGATGAAAATACGTTCCCATGATTCTAATTCATATCCTTCAATTAGGGAGGTCAAGGCTTGGCTAAAAAAAATGGAATTGTCAGTGAAAAAAACTCACAAATATAGCTCTTAATATGGCTTTTCAGTGTGTTTTCCAACGAAAATATGCAAAATACGATGAAAATATGTTCCCATGATTCTAATTCATATCCTTCAATTAGGGAGGTCAAGGCTTGGCTAAAAAAAAATGGAATTGTCAGTGAAAAACTCACAAATATAGCTCTTAATATGGCTTTCAGTGTGTTTTCCAACCAAAAATATGCAAAATACGATAAAATACGTTCCCATGATTCTAATTCATATCCTTCAATTAGGGAGGTCAAGGCTTGGCTAAAAAATGGAATTGTCAGTGAAAAACTCACAAATATAGCTCTTAATATGGCTTTTCAGTGTGTTTTCCAACGAAAATATGCAAAATACGATGAAAATACGTTCCCATGATTCTAATTCGTATCCTTCAATTAGGGAGGTCAAGGCTTGGCTAAAAAAAATGGAATTGTCAGTGAAAAACTCACAAATATAGCTCTTAATATGGCTTTTCAGTGTGTTTTCCAACGAAAAATATGCAAAAATACGATGAAAATACGTTCCCATGATTCTAATTCATATCCTTCAATTAGGGAGGTCAAGGCTTGGCTAAAAAAAATGGAATTGTCAGTGAAAAACTCACAAATATAGCTCTTAATATGGCTTTTCAGTGTGTTTTCCAACGAAAATATGCAAAATACGATGAAAATACGTTCCCATGATTCTAATTCGTATCCTTCAATTAGGGAGGTCAAGGCTTGGCTAAAAAAAATGGAATTGTCAGTGAAAAAACTCACAAATATAGCTCTTAATATGGCTTTTCAGTGTGTTTTCCAACAAAAATATGCAAAATACGATGAAAATAAGTTCCCATGATTCTAATTCATATCCTTCAATTAGGGAGGTCAAGGCTTGGCTAAAAAAAAATGGAATTGTCAGTGAAAAACTCACAAATATAGCTCTTAATATGGCTTTTCAGTGTGTTTTCCAACGAAAATATGCAAAAATACGATGTAAATACGTTCCCATGATTCTAATTCGTATCCTTCAATTAGGGAGGTCAAGGCTTGGCTAAAAAAATATGAATTGTCAGTGAAAAAACTCACAAATATAGCTCTTAATATGGCTTTTCAGTGTGTTTTCCAACGAAAATATGCAAAATACGATGAAAATACGTTCCCATGATTCTAATTCGTATCCTTCAATTAGGGAGGTCAAGGCTTGGCTGAAAAAAATGGAATTGTCAGTGAAAAACTCACAAAATATAGCTCTTAATATGGCTTTTCAGTGTGTTTTCCAACGAAAATATGCAAAATACGATGAAAATACGTTCCCATGATTCTAATTCATCCTTCAATTAGGGAGGTCAAGGCTTGGCTAAAAAAAAATGGAATTGTCAGTGAAAAACTCACAAATATAGCTCTAAATATGGCTTTTTCAGTGTGTTTTTCCAACGAAAATATGCAAAATACGATGAAAATACGTTCCCATGATTCTAATTCATATCCTTCAATTAGGGAGGTCAAGGCTTGGCTAAAAAAATGGAATTTATTGTCAGTGAAAAACTCACAAATATAGCTCTTAATATGGCTTTTCAGTGTGTTTTCCAACGAAAATATGCAAAATACGATGAAAATACGTTCCCATGATTCTAATTCGTATCCTTCAATTAGGGAGGTCAAGGCTTGGCTAAAAAAAATGGAATTGTCAGTGAAAAACTCACAAATATAGCTCTTAATATGGCTTTTCAGTGTGTTTTTCCAACAAAATATGCAAAATACGATGAAAATACGTTCCCATGATTCTAATTCATATCCTTCAATTAGGGAGGTCAAGGCTTGGCTAAAAAAATGGAATTGTCAGTGAAAAACTCACAAATAATAGCTCTTAATATGGCTTTTTCAGTGTGTTTTCCAACGAAAATATGCAAAATACGATGAAAATACGTTCCCATGATTCTAATTCGTATCCTTCAATTAGGGAGGTCAAGGCTTGGCTAAAAAAATGGAATTGTCAGTGAAAAACTCACAAATATAGCTCTTAATATGGCTTTTCAGTGTGTTTTTCCAACGAAAATATGCAAAATACGATGAAAATACGTTCCCATGATTCTAATTCATATCCTTCAATTAGGGAGGTCAAGGCTTGGCTAAAAAAATGGAATTGTCAGTGAAAAAACTCACAAATATAGCTCTTAATATGGCTTTTCAGTGTGTTTTCCAACGAAAAATGCAAAATACGATGAAAATACGTTCCCATGATTCTAATTCATATCCTTCAATTAGGGAGGTCAAGGCTTGGCTAAAAAAATGGAATTGTCAGTGAAAAACTCACAAATATAGCTCTTAATATGGCTTTTCAGTGTTTTTCCAACGAAAAAATATGCAAAATACGATGAAAATACGTTCCCATGATTCTAATTCGTATCCTTCAATTAGGGAGGTCAAGGCTGGCTAAAAAAAATGGAATTGTCAGTGAAAAACTCACAAATATAGCTCTTAATATGGCTTTTTTAGTGTGTTTTTTCAACGAAAATATGCAAAATACGATAAAATAAATGATTCTAAAATACGTCTCAAGGGTAGCTCCGCTTGGCTAAAAAAAAAATGGAAAAAAAGGATTGTCAGTGAAAAACTCACAAAATATAGCTCTTAATATGGCTTTTCAGTGTGTTTTCCAACGAAAATATGCAAAATACGATGAAAATACGTTCCCATGATTCTAATTCATATCCTTCAATTAGGGAGGTCAAGGCTTGGCTAAAAAAATGGAATTGTCAGTGAAAAACTCACAAATATAGCTCTTAATATGGCTTTTCAGTGTGTTTTCCAACGAAAATATGCAAAATACGATGAAAATACGTTCCCATGATTCTAATTCGTATCCTTCAATTAGGGAGGTCAAGGCTTGGCTAAAAAATGGAATTGTCAGTGAAAAACTCAAAATATAGTCTTAATATTTTTCAAACAAATTTCTTTCTAATATTAAAAAAAAAAAAAAATTTGCTAGCTTTAATATGGCTTTTCAGTGTGTTTTCCAACAAAACAATATGCAAAATACGATGAAAATACGTTCCCATGATTCTAATTCATATCCTTCAATTAGGGAGGTCAAGGCTTGGCTAAAAAAATGGAATTGTCAGTGAAAAACTCACAAATATAGCTCTTAATATGGCTTTTCAGTGTTTTTCCAACGAAAAATATGCAAAATACGATGAAAATACGTTCCCATGATTCTAATTCATATCCTTCAATTAGGGAGGTCAAGGCTTGGCTAAAAAAAATGGAATTGTCAGTGAAAAAAACTCACAATATAGCTCTTAATATGGCTTTTCAGTGTGTTTTCCAACGAAAATATGCAAAATACGATGAAAATACGTTCCCATGATTCTAATTCATATCCTTCAATTAGGGAGGTCAAGGCTTGGCTAAAAAAAATGGAATTGTCAGTGAAAAAAACTCACAAATATAGCTCTTAATATGGCTTTTCAGTGTGTTTTCCAACGAAAATATGCAAAATACGATGAAAATACGTTCCCATGATTCTAATTCAGTATCCTTCAATTAGGGAGGTCAAGGCTTGGCTAAAAAAATCGAATTGTCAGTGAAAACTCACAAATATAGCTCTTAATATGGCTTTTCAGTGTGTTTTCCAACGAAAATATGCAAAATACGATGAAAATACGTTCCCATGATTCTAATTCATATCCTTCAATTAGGGAGGTCAAGGCTTGGCTAAAAAAAATGGAATTGTCAGTGAAAAACTCACAAATATAGCTCTTAATATGGCTTTTCAGTGTGTTTTCCAACGAAAATATGCAAAATACGATGAAAATACGTTCCCATGATTCTAATTCGTATCCTTCAATTAGGGAGGTCAAGGCTTGGCTAAAAAAATGGAATTGTCAGTGAAAAACTCACAAATATAGCTCTTAATATGGCTTTTCAGTGTGTTTTCCAACGAAAATATGCAAAATACGATGAAAAATACGTTCCCATGATTCTAATTCGTATCCTTTTTAATCACAAAAAAAAAAAATTTTTTTCCTTTCAATTAGGGAGGTCAAGGCTTGGCTAAAAAAAGGAATTGTCAGTGAAAAAACTCACAAATATAGCTCTTAATATGGCTTTTCAGTGTGTTTTCCAACGAAAATATGCAAAAAAATACGATGAAAATACGTTTCCCATGATTCTAATTCATATCCTTCAATTAGGGAGGTCAAGGCTTGGCTAAAAAAATGGAATTGTCAGTGAAAAAACTCACAAATATAGCTCTTAATATGGCTTTTCAGTGTGTTTTCCAACGAAAATATGCAAAATACGATGTGAAAATACGTTCCCATGATTCTAATTCGTATCCTTCAATTAGGGAGGTCAAGGCTTGGCTAAAAAAAATGGAATTGTAAGTGAAAAACTCACAAATATAGCTCTTAATATGGCTTTTCAGTGTGTTTTCCAACGAAAATTTGCAAAATACGATGAAAATACGTTCCCATGATTCTAATTCGTATCCTTCAATTAGGGAGGTCAAGGCTTGGCTAAAAAAATGGAATTGTCAGTGAAAAACTCACAAATATAGCTCTTAATATGGCTTTTCAGTGTGTTTCCAACGAAAATATGCAAAATACGATGAAAATACGTTCCATGATTCTAATTCGTATCCTTCAATTAGGGAGGTCAAGGCTTGGCTAAAAAAATGGAATTGTCAGTGAAAAACTCACAAATATAGCTCTTAATATGGCTTTTTCAGTGTGTTTTCCAACGAAAATATGCAAAATACGATGAAAATACGTTCCCATGATTCTAATTCATATCCTTCAATTAGGGAGGTCAAGGCTTGGCTAGAAAAAATGAATTGTCAGTGAAAAACTCACAAATATAGCTCTTAATATGGCTTTTCAGTGTGTTTTCCAACGAAAATATGCAAAATACGATGAAAATACGTTCCCATGATTCTAATTCATATCCTTCAATTAGGGAGGTCAAGGGCTTGGCTAAAAAATGGAATTGTCAGTGAAAAACTCACAAATATAGCTCTTAATATGGCTTTTCAGTGTGTTTTCCAACGAAAATATGCAAAATACGATTCGTAAATACGTTCCCATGATTCTAATTCGTATCCTTTCAATTAGGGAGGTCAAGGCTTGGCTAAAAAAAATGGAATTGTCAGTGAAAAACTCACAAATATAGCTCTTAATATGGCTTTTCAGTGTGTTTTCAAACGACAAAAAATATGCAAAATACGATGAAAATACGTTCCCATGATTTCTAATTCATATCCTTCAATTAGGGAGGTCAAGGCTTGGCTAAAAAAAATGGAATTGTCAGTGAAAAACTCACAAATATAGCTCTTAATATGGCTTTTCAGTGTGTTTTCCAACGAAAATATGCAAAATACGATGAAAATACGTTCCCATGATTCTAATTCATATCCTTCAATTAGGGAGGTCAAGGCTTGGCTAAAAAAAAATGGAATTGTCAGTGAAAAACTCACAAATATAGCTCTTTAATATGGCTTTTCAGTGTGTTTTCCAACGAAAATATGCAAAATACGATGAAAATACGTTCCCATGATTCTAATTCGTATCCTTCAATTAGGGAGTGTCAAGGCTTGGCTAAAAAAAATGGAATTGTCAGTGAAAAACTCACAAATATAGCTCTTAATATGGCTTTTCAGTGTGTTTTCCAACGAAAATATGCAAAATACGATGAAAATACGTTCCCATGATTCTAATTCGTATCCTTCAATTAGGGAGGTCAAGGCTTGGCTAAAAA
This sequence comes from Artemia sinica, assembly GCA_027921565.1. Lineage (NCBI taxonomy): Eukaryota > Metazoa > Arthropoda > Branchiopoda > Anostraca > Artemiidae > Artemia > Artemia sinica. Next base: position 26,455 of record JAPEVW010000754.1, read on the forward strand.
AAATGGAATTGTCAGTGAAAAACTCACAAATATAGCTCTTAATATGGCTTTTCAGTGTGTTTTTCCAACGAAAAATATGCAAAATACGATGAAAATACGTTCCCATGATTCTAATTCATATCCTTCAATTAGGGAGGTCAAGGCTTGGCTAAAAAATGGATTGTCAGTGAAAAAACTCACAAATATAGCTCTTAATATGGCTTTTCAGTGTGTTTTCCAACGAAAATATGCAAAATACGATGAAAATACGTTCCCATGATTCTAATTCATATCCTTCAATTAGGGAGGTCAAGGCTTGGCTAAAAAAATGGAATTGTCAGTGAAAAACTCACAAATATAGCTCTTAATATGGCTTTTCAGTGTGTTTTCCAACGAAAATATGCAAAATACGATGAAAATACGTTCCCATGATTCTAATTCGTATCCTTCAATTAGGGAGGTCAAGGCTTGGCTAAAAAAAATGGAATTGTCAGTGAAAAACTCACAAATATAGCTCTTAATATGGCTTTTCAGTGTGTTTTCCAACGAAAATATGCAAAATACGATGAAAATACGTTCCCATGATTCTAATTCATATCCTTCAATTAGGGAGGTCAAGGCTTGGCTAAAAAAAATGGAATTGTCAGTGAAAAACTCACAAATATAGCTCTTAATATGGCTTTTCAGTGTGTTTTCAACGAAAAATATGCAAAATACGATGAAAATACGTTCCCATGATTCTAATTCGTATCCTTCAATTAGGGAGGTCAAGGCTTGGCTAAAAAAAAATGGAATTGTCAGTGAAAAAACTCACAAATATAGCTCTTAATATGGCTTTTCAGTGTGTTTTCCAACGAAAATATGCAAAATACGATGAAAATACGTTCCCATGATTCTAATTCGTATCCTTCAATTAGGGAGGTCAAGGCTTGGCTAAAAAAAAGGAATTGTCAGTGAAAAACTCACAAATATAGCTCTTAATATGGCTTTTCAGTGTGTTTTCCAACGAAAATATGCAAAATACGATGAAAATACGTTCCCATGATTCTAATTCGTATCCTTCAATTAGGGAGGTCAAGGCTTGGCTAAAAAAATGGAATTGTCAGTGAAAAACTCACAAATATAGCTCTTAATATGGCTTTTCAGTGTGTTTTTCCAACGAAAATATGCAAAAATACGATGAAAATACGTTCCCATGATTCTAATTCGTATCCTTCAATTAGGGAGGTCAAGGCTTGGCTAAAAAAAAAAATGGAATTGTCAGTGAAAAAAACTCACAAATATAGCTCTTAATATGCTTTTTCAGTGTGTTTTCCAACGAAAATATGCAAAATACGATGAAAAATACGTTCCCATGATTCTAATTCATATCCTTCAATTAGGGAGGTCAAGGCTTGGCTAAAAAAATGGAATTGTCAGTGAAAAACTCACAAATATAGCTCTTAATATGGCTTTTCAGTGTGTTTTCCAACGAAAATATGCAAAATACGATGAAAATACGTTCCCATGATTCTAATTCGTATCCTTCAATTAGGGAGGTCAAGGCTTGGCTAAAAAAATGAATTGTCAGTGAAAAACTCACAAATATAGCTCTTAATATGGCTTTTCAGTGTGTTTTCCAACGAAAATATGCAAAATACGATGAAAACTACGTTCCCATGATTCTAATTCGTATCCTTCAATTAGGGAGGTCAAGGCTTGGCTAAAAAAATGGAATTGTCAGTGAAAAAAAACTCACAAATATAGCTCTTAATATGGCTTTTCAGTGTGTTTTCCAACGAAAATATGCAAATACGATGAAAATACGTTCCCATGATTCTAATTCATATCTTTCAATTAGGGAGGTCAAGGCTTGGCTAAAAAAAAAATGGAATTGTCAGTGAAAAACTCACAAATATAGCTCTTAATATGGCTTTTCAGTGTGTTTTCCAACGAAAAATATGCAAAATACGATGAAAATACGTTCCCATGATTCTAATTCGTATCCTTCAATTAGGGAGGTCAAGGCTTGGCTAAAAAAATGGAATTGTCAGTGAAAAAACTCACAAATATAGCTCTTAATATGGCTTTTTCAGTGTGTTTTCCAACGAAAATATGCAAAATACGATGAAAATACGTTCCCATGATTCTAATTCGTATCCTTCAATTAGGGAGGTCAAGGCTTGGCTAAAAAAAATGAATTGTCAGTGAAAAACTCACAAATATAGCTCTTAATATGGCTTTTCAGTGTGTTTTCCAACGAAAATATGCAAAATACGATGAAAATAAGTTCCCATGATTCTAATTCGTATCCTTCAATTAGGGAGGTCAAGGCTTTGGCTAAAAAAAATGGAATTGTCAGTGAAAAACTCACAAATATAGCTCTTAATATGGCTTTTCAGTGTGTTTTCCAACGAAAATATGCAAAATACAATGAAAATACGTTCCCATGATTCTAATTCGTATCCTTCAATTAGGGAGGTCAAGGCTTGGCTAAAAAAATGGAATTGTCAGTGAAAAAAAACTCACAAATATAGCTCTTAATATGGCTTTTCAGTGTGTTTTCCAACGAAAATATGCAAAATACGATGAAAATACGTTCCCATGATTCTAATTCATATCCTTCAATTAGGGAGGTCAAGGCTTGGCTAAAAAAAATGGAATTGTCAGTGAAAAACTCACAAATATAGCTCTTAATATGGGTTTTTCAGTGTGTTTTCCAACGAAAATATGCAAAATACGATGAAAATACGTTCCCATGATTCTAATTCATATCCTTCAATTAGGGAGGTCAAGGCTTGGCTAAAAAAAAATGGAATTGTCAGTGAAAAACTCAGAAATATAGCTCTTAATATGGCTTTTCAGTGTGTTTTTCAACGAAAATATGCAAAATACGATGAAAATACGTTCCCATGATTCTAATTCGTATCCTTCAATTAGGGAGGTCAAGGCTTGGCTAAAAAAAAATGGAATTGTCAGTGAAAAACTCACAAATATAGCTCTTAATATGGCTTTTCAGTGTGTTTTCCAACTAAAATATGCAAAATACGATGAAAATACGTTCCCATGATTCTAATTCATATCCTTCAATTAGGGAGGTCAAGGCTTGGCTAAAAAAAAATGGAATTGTCAGTGAAAAACTCACAAATATAGCTCTTAATATGGCTTTTCAGTGTGTTTTCCAACGAAAATATGCAAAATACGATGAAAATACGTTCCCATGATTCTAATTCATATCCTTCAATTAGGGAGGTCAAGGCTTGGCTAAAAAAAATAGAATTGTCAGTGAAAAACTCACAAATATAGCTCTTAATATGGCTTTTCAGTGTGTTTTCCAAAAGAAATATGCAAAATACGATGAAATATACGTTCCCATGATTCTAATTCGTATCCTTCAAATAGGGAGGTCAAGGCTTGGCTAAAAAAAAAAATGAATTGTCAGTGAAAAAACTCACAAATATAGCTCTTATTATGGCTTTTCAGTGTGTTTTCCAACAAAATATGCAAAATACGATGAAAAATACGTTCCCATGATTCTAATTCATATCCTTTCAATTAGGGAGGTCAAGGCTTGGCTAAAAAAAATGGAATTGTCAGTGAAAAACTCACAAATATAGCTCTTAATATGGCTTTTCAGTGTGTTTTCCAAAGAAAAAATGCAAAATACGATGAAAATAACGTTCCCATGATTCTAATTCGTATCCTTCAATTAGGGAGGTCAAGGCTTGGCTAAAAAAAAATGGAATTGTAAGTGAAAAACTCACAAATATAGCTCTTAATATGGCTTTTCAGTGTGTTTTCCAACGAAAATATGCAAAATACGATGAAAATACGTTCCCATGATTCTAATTCATATCCTTCAATTAGGGAGGTCAAGGCTTGGCTAAAAAAATGGAATTGTCAGTGAAAAACTCACAAATATAGCTCTTAATATGGCTTTTCAGTGTGTTTTCCAACGAAAATATGCAAAATACGATGAAAAATACGTTCCCATGATTCTAATTCGTATCCTTCAATTTGGGAGGTCAAGGCTTGGCTAAAAAAAATGGAATTGTCAGTGAAAAACTCACAAATATAGCTCTTAATATGGCTTTTTCAGTGTGTTTTCCAACGAAAATAAGCAAAATACGATGAAAATACGTTCCCATGATTCTAATTCGTATCCTTCAATTAGGGAGGTCAAGGCTTGGCTAAAAAAAAATGGAATTGTCAGTGAAAAAAAATCACAAATATAGCTCTTAATATGGCTTTTCAGTGTGTTTTCCTACGAAAAATATGCAAAATACGATGAAAATACGTTCCCATGATTCTCTAATTCGTATCCTTCAATTAGGGAGGTCAAGGCTTGGCTAAAAAAAAATTTGAATTGTCAGTGAAAAACTCACAAATATAGCTCTTAATATGGCTTTTCAGTGTGTTTTCCAACGAAAATATGCAAAATACGATGAAAATACGTTCCCATGATTCTAATTCCTAGTATCCTTCAATTAGGGGGGTCAAGGCTTGGCTAAAAAAAGGAATTGTCAGTGAAAAACTCACAAATATAGCTCTTAATATGGCTTTTCAGGTGTGTTTTCACGAAAATATGCGCCTGATTTCCAATGCATTTATATGAAACGATCAGAAATGATTGTCTAAAAAAAACAAGTAATTCAATGAAAGGGAAGTCAGGCATTGGCTTTAAAATGGAATTGTCATTAGGGGGGTTGGCTCCCCCAAGTCCAAATACTTATAGCTCTTAATATGGCTACAGTTTTTTTTCAGTGCTTTCAAAAGAGCATCTAAGAATAATATGGCCTTTGTGTTCAGGGGTTACGACCTGAATTAAAATTTTTTTTTCTAACTTTTAACGTAAAAGAGCTTATTGATAAGGGAGTTCCCCATCATTACGCTAATAACATGGATACGTCAATAAAAAAAAAAACAATCAAAAAAATAACAGCGATCGGTTAAAAGTATCGCTTTTCAAAAAAACGGTTTGATGTCAACGAAATGTATGCAAAAGAATGATGAAAATGCTGTTCCCATGATTCTAATTTTCCTTCAATTTTAGGGAGGTCAAGGCTTGGCTAAAAAAATGGAATTGAGCCTCAGTAAACTCACAAATATAGCTCTTAATATGGCTTTTCAGTGTGTTTTCCAACGAAAATATGCAAAATACGATGAAAAATACGTTCCCATTGAAAATTCATTACCGTCAGATTCAGCTATCAGAAAACCCTATAACATAGGAGGTCAAGCTCCATATCTGCAAAAATCTGCAATATTTGTCATGAAAAGAAAAAATATACAAATATAAAAGCGTTACGTAAGTAATTTTTCCATATATTACGTCAGAACCAAAATTTAGAGACAGCCATTTAGCTAAAAAATGAAAAGTAAAAATTTTATGCAAAATATTTTGTTTACTTTTCAATGACGGCGAAAATAAAATATGCAAAATACGATGAAAAAACGTTCCCATGATTCTAATTCAAGTTTTTTAAAAAACTAGGGAGTCAAGGCTTGGCTAAAAAAAATACGAACAGAATTGTCAGTTGAAAAACTGAAACATATGTCCAGCTCTTAATATGGCTTTTCAGTGTGTTTTCCAACGCTAAATATGCAAAATACGATGAAAATACTTTCCCATTATTCTAATTCAATATCCTTCAATTAGCGAGGTCAAGGCTTGGCTTAGAGGAGGGACAGGAATTGTCAGTGGAAAAAACTCACAATTTATAGCTCTTAATGGGCTTTTCAGTGTGTTTTCCAAAGAACTATGCAAAATACGACGTGAAAGTACGTTCCCATGATTCTAATCTATCCTCAATTAGGGAGGTCAAGGCTTGGCTAAAAAAATGGAATTGTCAGTGAAAAACTCACAAATATAGCTCTTAATATGGCTTTTTCAGTGTGTTTTCCAACGAAAATAATGCAAAATACGATGAAAAATACGTTCCCATGATTCTAATTCGTATCCTTCAATTAGGGAGGTCAAGGCTTGGCTAAAAAAATGGAATTGTCAGTGAAAAACTCACAAATATAGCTCTTAATATGGCTTTTCAGTGTGTTTTCCAACGAAAATATGCAAAATACGATGAAAATACGTTCCCATGATTCTAATTCGTATCCTTCAATTAGGGAGGTCAAGGCTTTTGCTAAAAAAATGGAATTGTCAGTGAAAAACTCACAAATATAGCTCTTAATATGGCTTTTCAGTGTGTTTTCCAACGAAAAATATGCAAAATACGATGAAAATACGTTCCCATGATTCTAATTCATATCCTTCAATTAGGGAGGTCAAGGCTTGGCTAAAAAAATGGAATTGTCAGTGAAAAACTCACAAATATAGCTCTATATGGCTTTTCAAGTGTGTTTTCCAACGAAAATATGAAAATACGATGAAAATACGTTCCCATGATTCTAATTCGTATCCTTTCAATTAGGGAGGTCAAGGCTTGGCTAAAAAAAATGGAATTGTCAGTGAAAAACTCACAAATATAGCTCTTAATATGGCTTTTCAGAATGTGTTTTCCAACGAAAATATGCAAATACGATGAAAAACGTTCCCATGATTCTAATTCGTATCCTTCAATAGGGAGGTCAAGGCTTGGCTAAAAAAAATGGAATTGTCAGTGAAAAACTCACAAATATAGCTCTTAATATGGCTTTTCAGTGTGTTTTTTCCAACGAAAAAATATGCAAAATACGATGAAAATACGTTCCCTGATTCTAATTCGTATCCTTTCAATTAGGGAGATCAAGGCTTGGCTAAAAAAAATGGAATTGTCAGTGAAAAACTCACAAATATAGCTCTTAATATGGCTTTTCAGTGTGTTTTCCAACGAAAATGATGCAAAATACGATGAAAATGCGTTCCCATGATTCTAATTTGTATCCTTCAATTAGGGAGAACAAGGCTTGGCTAAAAAAAATGGAATTGTCAGTGAAAAACTCACAAATATAGCTCTTAATATGGCTTTTCAAGTGTGTTTTACAACGAAAATATGCAAAATACGATGAAAATACGTTCCCATGATTCTAATTCATATCCTTCAACTAGGGAGGTCAAGGCTTGGCTAAAAAAAATGGATTGTCAGTGAAAAACTCACAAATATAGCTCTTAATATGGCTTTTCAGTGTGTTTTCCAACGAAAATATGCAAAATACGATGAAAATACGTTCCCATGATTCTAATTCATATCCTTCAATTAGGGAGGTCAAGGCTTGGCTAAAAAAATGGAATTGTCAGTGAAAAACTCACAAATATATAGCTCTTAATATGGCTTTTCAGCTGTTTTTTCCAACGAAAATATGCAAAATACGATGAAAATACGTTCCCATGATTCTAATTCATATCCTTCAATTAGGGAGGTCAAGGCTTGGCTAAGAAAATGGAATTTTATCAGTGAAAAACTCACAAATATAGCTCTTAATATGGCTTTTCAGTGTGTTTTCCAACGAAAATATGCAAAATACGATGAAAATACGTTCCCATGATTCTAATTCATATCCTTCATTTAGGGAGGTCAAGGCTTGGCTAAAAAAAATGGAATTGTCAGTGAAAAACTCACAAATATAGCTCTTAATATGGCTTTTTCAGTGTGTTTTTTTAAAATCAACGAAAATATGCAAAATACGATTGAAAATACGTTCCCATGATTCTAATTCGTATCCTTCAATTAGGGAGGTCAAGGCTTGGCTAAAAAAAATGGAATTGTCAGTGAAAAACTCACACAAATATAGCTCTTAATATGGCTTTTCAGTGTGTTTTCCAACGAAAATATTCAAAATACGATGAAAATACGTTCCCATGATTCTTAATTTCGTATCCTTCAATTAGGGAGGTCAAGGCTTGGCTGAAAAAAAATGGAATTGTCAGTGAAAAACTCACAAATATAGCTCTTAATATGGCTTTTCAGTGTGTTTTTCCAAAAATTATGCAAAATACGATGAAAATACGTTCCCATGATTCTAATTCATATCCTTCAATTAGGGAGGTCAAGGCTTGGCTAAAAAAAAATGGAATTGTCAGTGAAAAACTCACAAATATAGCTATAATATATGGCTTTTCATGTGTTTTTCCAACGAAAATATGCAAAAATACGATGAAAATACGTTCCCATGATTCTAATTCGTATCCTTCAATTAGGGAGGTCAAGGCTTGGCTAAACAAAACTGGAATTGTCAGTGAAAAACTCACAAATATAGCTCTTAATATGGCTTTTCAGTGTGTTTTCCAACAAATATGCAAAATACGATGAAAATACGTTCCCCATGATTCTAATTCATATCCTTCATTAGGGAGGTCAATTTTAGCTTGGCTAAAAAAAAATGGAATTGTCAGTGAAAAATCAAAAACAAATATAGCTCTTGATATGGCTTTTCAGTGTGTTTTTCCAACGAAAATATGCAAAATACGATGAAAATACGTTCCATGATTCTAATTTGTATCCTTCAATTAGGGAGTCAAGGCTTGGCTAAAAAAAATGGAATGTCAGTGAAAAACTCACAAATATAGTTCTCTTAATATGGCTTTTCAGTGTGTTTTCCAACGAAAATATGCAAAATACGATGAAAATAACGCATTCCCATGATTCTAATTTGTATCCTTCAATTAGGGAGGTCAAGGCTTGGCTAAAAAAAGGAATTGTCAGTGAAAAACTCACAAATATAGCTCTTAATATGGCTTTTCAGTGTGTTTTCCAACGAAAATATGCAAAATACGATTAAAATACGTTCCCATGATTCTAATTCAGTATCCTTCAATTAGGGAGGTCAAGGCTTGGCTAAAAAAATAGGAATTGTCAGTGAAAAACTCACAAATATAGCTCTTAATATGGCTTTTCAGTGTGTTTTCCAACGAAAAATTGCAAAATACGATGAAAATACGTTCCCATGATTCTAATTCATATCCTTCAATTAGGGAGGATCAAGGCTTGGCTAAAAAAAAATGGAATTGTCAGTGAAAAACTCACAAATATAGCTCTTAATATGGCTTTTCAGTGTGTTTTCCAACGAAAATTTGCAAAAAACGATGAAAATACGTTCCCATGATTCTAATTCATATCCTTCAATTAGGGAGGTCAAGGCTTGGCTAAAAAAATGGAATTTGTCAGTGAAAAACTCACAAATATAGCTCTTAATATGGCTTTTCAGTGTGTTTTCCGACAAAAATATGCAAAAAAATACGATGAAAATACGTTCCCATGATTCTAATTCATATCCTTTCAATTAGGGGAGGTCAAGGCTTGGCTAAAAAAATGGAATTGTCAGTGAAAAAACTCACAAATATAGCTCTTAATATGGCTTTTCAATGTTTGTTTTCCAACGAAAATATGCAAAATACGATGAAAATACGTTCCCATGATTCTAATTCGTATCCTTCAAGTTAGGGAGGTCAAGGCTTGGCTGAAAAAATGCAATTGTCAGTGAAAAAAACTCACAAATATAGCTCTTAATATGGCTTTTCAGTGTATTTTCCAACGAAAAATATGCAAATACGATGAAAATAAGTTCCCATGATTCTAATTCGTATCCTTCAATTAGGGAGGTCAAGGCTTGGCTAAAAAAAGGAATTGTCAGTGAAAAACTCACAAATATAGCTCTTAATATGGCTTTTCAGTGTGTTTTCCAACGAAAATATGCAAAATACGATGAAAATACGTTCCCATGATTCTAATTCGTATCCTTCAATTAGGGAGGTCAAGGGCTTGGCTAAAAAAAATGGAATTGTCAGTGAAAAACTCACAAATATAGCTCTTAATATGGCTTTTCAGTGTGTTTTTCCAACGAAAATATGCAAAATACGATGAAAATACGTTCCATGATTCTAATTCATATATCCTTCAATTAGGGAGGTCAAGGCTTGGCTAAAAAACATGGAATTGTCAGTGAAAAAACTCAAATATAGCTCTTAATATGGCTTTTCAGTGTGTTTTCCAACGAAAATATGCAAAATACGATGAAAATACGTTCCATGATTCTAATTCGTATCCTTCAATTAGGGAGGTCAAGGCTTGGCTAAAAAAAATGGAATTGTCAGTGAAAAACTCACAAATATAGCTCTTAATATGGCTTTTCAGTGTGTTTTCCAACGAAAATATGCAAAATACGATGAAAAATACGTTCCCATGATTCTAATTCGTATCTTTCAATTAGGGAGGTCAAGGCTTGGCTAAAAAAAAATGGAATTGTCAGTGAAAAACTCACAAATATAGCTCTTAATATGGCTTTTCAGTGTGTTTTCAAACGAAAATATGCAAAATACGATGAAAATACGTTCCCATGATTCTAATTCATATCCTTCAATTAGGGAGGTCAAGGCTTGGCTAAAAAAATGGAATTGTCAGTGAAAAACTCACAAATATAGCTCTTAACTTTTCAGTGATTTTCCAACGAAAATATGCAAAATACGATGAAAAATCCCCATGATTCTAATTCAATATCCTTTCAATTAGGGAGGTCAAGGCTTGGCTAAAAAAATGGAATTGTCAGTGAAAACTCACAAATATAGCTCTTAATATGGCTTTTCAGTGAGTTTTCCAACGAAAATATGCAAAATACGATGAAAAATACGTTCCCATGATTCTAATTCGTATCCTTCAATTAGGGAGGTCAAGGCTTGGCTAAAAAAAAAATGGAATTGTCAGTGAAAAACTCACAAATATAGCCTTAATATGGCTTTTCAGTGTGTTTTTTCCAACGAAAATTTGCAAAATACGATGAAAATACGTTCCCATGATTTCTTTCATATCCTTCAATCAGGCTTGGCTAAAAAAATGGAATGTGTCAGTGAAAAACTCACAAATATTAGCTCTTATGGCTTTTCAGTGGGTTTTCCAACGAAAATATGCAAAATACGATGAAAATACGTTCCCATGATTCTAATTTGTATCCTTCAATTAGGGAGGTCAAGGCTTGGCTAAAAAAAATGGAATTGTCAGTGAAAAACTCACAAATATAGCTCTTAATATGGCTTTTCAGTGTGTTTTTTCCAACGAAAATATGCAAAATATACGATGAAAATACGTTCCCATGATTCTAATTCGTATCCTTTCAATTAGGGAGGTCAAGGCTTGGCTAAAAAATGGAATTGTCAGTGAAAAACTCACAAATATAGCTCTTAATATGTCCTTTTCAGTGTGTTTTCCAACGAAAAAATATGCAAAATACGATAAAAATACGTTCCCATGATTCTAATTCGTATCCTTCAATTAGGGAGGTCAAGCTTGGCTAAAAAAAATGGAATTGTCAGTGAAAAACTCACAAATATAGCTCTTAATATGGCTTTTCAGTGAGTTTTCCAACGAAAATATGCAAAATACGATGAAAATACGTTCCCATGATTCTATTCATATCCTTCAATTAGGGAGGTCAAGGCTTGGCTAAAAAAAAAATGGAATTGTCAGTGAAAAACTCACAAATATAGCTCTTAATATGGCTTTTCAGTGTGTTTTCCAACGAAAAATATGCAAAATACGATGAAAATACGTTCCCATGATTCTAATTCATATCCTTCAATTAGGGAGGTCAAGGCTTGGCTAAAAAAATGGAATTGTTTAGCAGTGAAAAAACTCACAAATATAGCTCTTAATATGGCTTTTCAGTGTGTTTTCCAACGAAAATATGCAAAATACGATGAAAAAATGCGTTCCCATGATTCTAATTTGTATCCTTCAATTAGGGAGAAACAAGGCTTGGCTAAAAAAAATGGAATTGTCAGTGAAAACTCACAAATATAGCTCTTAATATGGCTTTTCAGTGTGTTTTCCAACGAAAATATGCAAAATACGATGAAAATACGTTCCCATGATTCTAATTCGTATCCTTCAATTAGGGAGGTCAAGGCTTGGCTAAAAAAATGGAATTGTCAGTGAAAAACTCACAAATATAGCTCTTAATATGGCTTTTCAGTGTGTTTCCAACGAAAATATGCAAAATACGATGAAAATACGTTCCCATGATTCTAATTCGTATCCTTCAATTAGGGAGGTCAAGGCTTGGCTAAAAAAAATGGAATTGTCAGTGAAAAACTCACAAATATAGCTCTTAATATGGCTTTTCAGTGTGTTTTCCAACAAAAATATGCAAAATACGATGAAAATACGTTCCCATGATTCTAATTCATATCCTTCAATTAGGGAGGTCAAGGCTTGGCTAAAAAAAATGGAATTGTCAGTGAAAAACTCACAAATATAGCTCTTAATATGGCTTTTCAGTGTGTTTTCCAACGAAAATATGCAAAATACGATGAAAATACGTTCCCCATGATTCTAATTCATATCCTTCAATTAGGGAGGTCAAGGCTTGGCTAAAAAAATAGAATTGTCAGTGAAAAACTCACAAATATAGCTCTTAATATGGCTTTTCAGTGTGTTTTCCAACGAAAATATGCAAAATACGATGAAAATACGTTCCCATGATTCTAATTCGTATCCTTCAATTAGGGAGGTCAAGGCTTGGCTAAAAAAATGGAATTGTCAGTGAAAAACTCACAAATATAGCTCTTAATATGGCTTTTCAGTGTGTTTTCCAACGAAAATATGCAAAAATACGATGAAAATACGTTCCCATGATTCTAATTCAGTATCCTTCAATTAGGGAGGTCAAGGCTTGGCTAAAAAAATGGAATTGTCAGTGAAAAAAAACTCACAAATATAGCTCTTAATATGGCTTTTCAGTGTGTTTTCCAACGAAAATATGCAAAATACGATGAAAATACGTTCCCATGATTCTAATTCGTATCCTTCAATTAGGGAGGTCAAGGCTTGGCTAAAAAAAAATGGAATTGTCAGTGAAAAACTCACAAATATAGCTCTTAATATGGCTTTTCAGTGTGTTTTCCAACGAAAATATGCAAAATACGATGAAAATACGTTCCCATGATTCTAATTCATATCCTTCAATTAGGGAGGTCAAGGCTTGGCTAAAAAAATGGAATTGTCAGTGAAAAACTCACAAATATAGCTCTTAATATGGCTTTTCAGTGTGTTTTTCCAACGAAAATATGCAAAATACGATGAAAATACGTTCCCATGATTCTAATTCATATCCTTCAATTAGGGAGGTCAAGGCTTGGCTAAAAAAAAATGGAATTGTCAGTGAAAAACTCACAAATATAGCTCTTAATATGGCTTTTCAGTGTGTTTTCCAACGAAAATATGCAAAATACGATGAAAATACGTTCCCATGATTCTAATTCGTATCCTTCAATTAGGGAGGTCAAGGCTTGGCTAAAAAAATGGAATTGTCAGTGAAAAACTCACAAAATATAGCTCTTAATATGGCTTTTCAGTGTGTTTTCCAACGAAAATATGCAAAATACGATGAAAATACGTTCCCATGATTCTAATTCGTATCCTTCAATTAGGGAGGTCAAGGCTTGGCTAAAAAAATGGAATTGTCAGTGAAAAACTCACAAATATAGCTCTTAATATGGCTTTTCAGTGTGTTTTCCAACGAAAATATGCAAAATACGATGAAAATACGTTCCCATGATTCTTAATTCGTATCCTTCAATTAGGGAGGTCAAGGCTTGGCTAAAAAAATGGAATTGTCAGTGAAAAACTCACAAATATAGCTCTTAATATGGCTTTTCAGTGTGTTTTCCAACGAAAATATGCAAAATACGATGAAAATACGTTCCCATGATTCTAATTCGTATCCTTCAATTAGGGAGGTCAAGGCTTGGCTAAAAAAATGGAATTGTCAGTGAAAAAACTCACAAATATAGCTCTTAATATGGCTTTTCAGTGTGTTTTCCAACAAAAATATGCAAAATACGATGAAAATACGTTCCCATGATTCTAATTTGTATCCTTCAATTAGGGAGGTCAAGGCTTGGCTAAAAAAATGGAATTGTCAGTGAAAAACTCACAAATATAGCTCTTAATATGGCTTTTCAATGTGTTTTCCAACGAAAATATGCAAAATACGATGAAAATACGTTCCCATGATTCTAATTCGTATCCTTCAATTAGGGAGGTCAAGGCTTGGCTAAAAAAATGGAATTGTCAGTGAAAAACTCACAAATATAGCTCTTAATATGGCTTTTCAGTGTGTTTTCCAACGAAAATATGCAAAATACGATGAAAATACGTTCCCATGATTCTAATTCGTATCCTTCAATTAGGGAGGTCAAGGCTTGGCTAAAAAAAGGAATTGTCAGTGAAAAACTCACAAATATAGCTCTTAATATGGCTTTTTCAGTGTGTTTTCCAACGAAAATATGCAAAATACGATGAAAATACGTTCCCATGATTCTAATTCATATCCTTCAATTAGGGAGGTCAAGGCTTGGCTAAAAAAATGGAATTTTCAGTGAAAAAACTCACAAATATAGCTCTTAATATGGCTTTTCAGTGTGTTTTCCAACGAAAATATGCAAAATACGATGAAAATACGTTCCCATGATTCTAATTCGTATCCTTCAATTAGGGAGGTCAAGGCTTGGCTAAAAAAAATGGAATTGTCAGTGAAAAACTCACAAATATAGCTCTTAATATGGCTTTTCAGTGTGTTTTCCAACGAAAATATGCAAAATACGATGAAAATACGTTCCCATGATTCTAATTCATATCCTTCAATTAGGGAGGTCAAGGCTTGGCTAAAAAAACAAAAGGAATTGTCAGTGAAAAAACTCACAAATATAGCTCTTAATATGGCTTTCAGTGTTTTTTCCAACGAAAATATGCAAAATACGATGAAAAATACGTTCCCATGATTCTAATTCGTATCCTTCAATTAGGGAGGTCAAGGCTTGGCTAAAAAATGAACTTGTCAGTGAAAAACTCACAAATATAGCTCTTAATATGGCTTTTCAGTGTGTTTTCCAACAAAAAATATGCAAAATACGATGAAAATACGTTCCCATGATTCTAATTCATATCCTTCAATTAGGGAGGTCAAGGCTTGGCTAAAAAAAAATGGGAATTGTCAGTGAAAAACTCACAAATATAGCTTCTTAATATGGCTTTTCAGTGTGTTTTCCAACGAAAATATGCAAAATACGATGAAAATACGTTCCCATGATTCTAATTCATATCCTTCAATTAGGGAGGTCAAGGCTTGGCTAAAAAAAATGGAATTGTCAGTGAAAAAACTCACAAATATAGCTCTTAATATGGCTTTTCAGTGTGTTTTCCAACGAAAATATGCAAAATACGATGAAAATACGTTCCCATGATTCTAATTCATATCCTTCAATTAGGGAGGTCAAGGCTTGGCTAAAAAAATGGAAAGTGGAGCTCTTAATATGGCTTTTCAGTGTTTTCCAACGAAAATATGCAAAATACGATATGAAATACGTTCCCATGCTCTTAATTAGGGAGGTCAAGGCTTGGCATGTCAGTGAAAAACTCACAAATATAGCTCTTAATATGTTTTCAGTGGTTTTCCAACGAAAATATGCAAAATACGATGAAAATACGTTCCCATGATTCTAATTCGTATCCTTCAATTAGGGAGGTCAAGCTTGGCTAAAAAAAAATGGAATTGTCAGTGAAAAACTCACAAATATAGCTCTTAATATGGCTTTTCAGTGTGTTTTCCAACGAAAATATGCAAAATACGATGAAAAATAACGTTCCCATGATTCTAATTCGTATCCTTCAATTAGGGAGGTCAAGGCTTGGCTAAAAAAATGGAATTGTCAGTGAAAAACTCACAAATATAGCTCTTAATATGGCTTTTCAGTGTGTTTTCCAACGAAAATATGCAAAATACGATGAAAATACGTTCCCATGATTCTAATTCGTATCCTTCAATTAGGGAGGTCAAGGCTTGGCTAAAAAAATGGAATTGTCAGTGAAAAAACTCACAAATATAGCTCTTAATATAGCTTAATTAATATGGCTTTTCAGTGTGTTTTCCAACGAAAATATGCAAAATACGATGAAAATACGTTCCCATGATTCTAATTCATATCCTTCAATTAGGGAGGTCAAGGCTTGGCTGAAAAAATGGAATTGTCAGTGAAAAACTCACAAATATAGCTCTTAATATGGCTTTTCAGTGTGTTTTCCAACGAAAATATGCAAAATACGATGAAAATACGTTCCCATGATTCTAATTCATATCCTTCAATTAGGGAGGTCAAGGCTTGGCTAAAAAAAAATGGAATTGTCAGTGAAAAACTCACAAATATAGCTCTTAATATGGCTTTTCAGTGTGTTTTCCAACGAAAATATGCAAAATACGATGAAAATACGTTCCCATGATTCTAATTCGTATCCTTCAATTAGGGAGGTCAAGGCTTGGCTAAAAAAATGGAATTGTCAGTGAAAAAAACTCACAAATATAGCTCTTAATATGGCTTTTCAGTGTGTTTTCAACGAAAATATGCAAAATACGATGAAAATACGTTCCCATGATTCTAATTCGTATCCTTCAATTAGGGAGGTCAAGGCTTGGCTAAAAAAATGGAATTGTCAGTGAAAAACTCACAAATATAGCTCTTAATATGGCTTTTCAGTGTGTTTTCCAACGAAAATATGCAAAATACGATGAAAATACGTTCCATGATTCTAATTCATATTCCTTCAATTAGGGAGAGGTCAAGGCTTGGCTAAAAAAAGCTGGAATTGTCAGTGAAAAACTATACTCACAATATAGCTAAAAAAATGGAATTTTCAGTCTCAATAATATGGCTTTTCACGTGTGTTTTCCAACGAAAATATGCAAAATACGATGAAATACGTTCCATGAAAAATTCGTACGATGGCTAAAAATAATTGTCAGTTTCAAATATAGCTCTTGATTCTAATTCAGTATTTTCCAACGAAAATATTCAAAAATAGATGAAAATACGTTCCCATTGGATTCTAATTCGTATCCTTCAAATTAGGGAAGGCTTGGCTAAAAAAAAAAATGGAATTGTCAGTGAAAAACTCACAAATATAGCTCTTAAATATGGCTTTTCAGTTTGTTTTCCAACGAAAATATGCAAAATACGATGAAAATTTTCCATGTCATATCCCTTTCATATCTTTCAATATTAGGGGTTTTCCAATAAAGCTTGGCTACGAAAACTGGAATTTACGTGAAAAAACTTCATATTAATAGCTCCTGAATATGGTATTTTCAGAGTGTGTTTCCAACGCTATGCAAATAAATGAAAATACGTTCCCAATTGTTATCCCTTCAATTAGGGAGGTCAAGGCTTGGCTAAAAAAATGGAATTGTCAGTGAAAATAGCTCACAAATATAGCTCTTAATATGGCTTTTCAGTGTGTTTTCCAACGAAAATATGCAAAATACGATGAAAAAATACGTTCCCATGATTCTAATTCATATCCTTCAATTAGGGAGGTCAAGGCTTGGCTAAAAAAAATGGAATTGTCAGTGAAAAACTCACAAATATAGCTCTTAATATGGCTTTTCAGTGTGTTTTCCAACGAAAATATGCAAAATACGATGAAAATACGTTCCCATGATTCTAATTCATATCCTTCAATTAGGGAGGTCAAGGCTTGGCTAAAAAAAATGGAATTGTCAGTGAAAAACTCACAAATATAGCTCTTAATATGGCTTTTCAGTGTGTTTTCCAACGAAAATATGCAAAATACGATGAAAATACGTTCCCATGATTCTAATTCGTATCCTTCAATTAGGGAGGTCAAGGCTTGGCTAAAAAAAATGGAATTGTCAGTGAAAAACTCACAAATATAGCTCTTAATATGGCTTTTCAGTGTGTTTTCCAACGAAAATATGCAAAATACGATGAAAATACGTTCCCATGATTCTAATTCATATCCTTCAATTAGGGAGGTCAAGGCTTGGCTAAAAAAAAATGGAATTGTCAGTGAAAAACTCACAAATATAGCTCTTAATATGGCTTTTCAGTGTGTTTTCCAACGAAAAATATGCAAAATACGATGAAAATACGTTCCCATGATTCTAATTCGTATCCTTCAATTAGGGAGGTCAAGGCTTGGCTAAAAAATGGAATTGTCAGTGAAAAACCACACAATATAGCTCTTAATATGGCTTTTCAGTGTGTTTTCCAACGAAAATATGCAAAATACGATGAAAATACGTTCCATGATTCTAATTCATATCCTTCAATTAGGGAGGTCAAGGCTTGGCTAAAAAAATGGAATTGTCAGTGAAAAACTCACATCACAATATAGCTCTTAATATGGCTTTTCAGTGTGTTTTCCAACGAAAATATGCAAAATACGATGAAAATACGTTCCCATGATTCTAATTCATATCTTCAATTAGGGAGGTCAAGGCTTGGCTAAAAAATGGAATTGTCAGTGAAAAACTCACAAATATAGCTCTTAATATGGCTTTTCAGTGTGTTTTCCAACGAAAATATGCAAAATACGATGAAAATACGTTCCCATGATTCTAATTCGTATCCCTTCAATTAGGGAGGTCAAGGCTTGGCTAAAAAAAATGGAATTGTCAGTGAAAAACTCACAAATATAGCTCTTAATATGGCTTTTCAGTGTGTTTTCCAACGAAAATATGCAAAATACGATGAAAATACGTTCCCATGATTCTAATTCATATCCTTCAATTAGGGAGGTCAAGGCTTGGCTAAAAAAAAAAGGAATTGTCAGTGAAAAACTCACAAATATAGCTCTTAATATGGCTTTTCAGTGTGTTTTCCAACGAAAATATGCAAAATACGATGAAAATACGTCCCATGATTCTAATTCATATCCTTCAATTAGGGAGGTCAAGGCTTGGCTAAAAAAATGGAATTGTCAGTGAAAAACTCACAAATATAGCTCTTAATATGGCTTTTCAGTGTGTTTTCCAACGAAAATATGCAAAATACGATGAAAATACGTTCCCATGATTCTAATTCGTATCCTTCAATTAGGGAGGTCAAGGCTTGGCTAAAAAATGGAATTGTCAGTGAAAAACTCACAAATATAGCTCTTAATATGGCTTTTCAGTGTGTTTTTCCAACGAAAATATGCAAAATACGATGAAAATACGTTCCCATGATTCTAATTCATATCCTTCAATTAGGGAGGTCAAGGCTTGGCTAAAAAAAATGGAATTGTCAGTGAAAAAACTCACAAAATATAGCTCTTAATATGGCTTTTCAGTGTGTTTTCCAACGAAAATATGCAAAATACGATGAAAATACGTTCCCATGATTCTAATTCATATCCTTCAATTAGGGAGGTCAAGGCTTGGCTAAAAAAATGGAATTGTCAGTGAAAAACTCACAAATATAGCTCTTAATATGGCTTTTCAGTGTGTTTTCCAACGAAAATATGCAAAATACGATGAAAATACGTTCCCATGATTCTAATTCGTATCCTTCAATTAGGGAGGTCAAGGCTTGGCTAAAAAAAATGGAATTGTCAGTGAAAAAACTCACAAATATAGCTCTTAATATGGCTTTTCAGTGTGTTTTCCAACAAAAATATGCAAAATACGATGAAAATACGTTCCCATGATTCTAATTCATATCCTTCAATTAGGGAGGTCAAGGCTTGGCTAAAAAAAAAAAATGGAATTGTCAGTGAAAACTCACAAATATAGCTCTTAATATGGCTTTTCAGTGTGTTTTCCAACGAAAAATATGCAAAATACGATGAAAATACGTTCCATGATTCTAATTCGTATCCTTCAATTAGGGAGGTCAAGGCTTGGCTAAAAAAATGGAATTGTCAGTGAAAAACTCACAAATATAGCTCTTAATATGGCTTTTCAGTGTGTTTTCCAACGAAAATATGCAAATACGATGAAAATACGTTCCCATGATTCTAATTCATATCCTTCAATTAGGGAGGTTCAAGGCTTGCTAAAAAAATGGAATTGTCAGTGAAAAACTCACAAATATAGCTCTTAATATGGCTTTTCAGTGGTGTTTTCCAACGAAAATATGCAAAATACGATGAAAATACGTTCCCATGATTCTAATTCCTATCCTTCAATTAGGGAGGTCAAGGCTTGGCTAAGAAAAATGGAATTGTCAGTGAAAAACTCACAAATATAGCTCTTAATATGGCTTTTCAGTGTGTTTTCCAACGAAAATATGCAAAATACGATGAAAATACGTTCCATGATTCTAATTCATATCCTTCAATTTGGGAGGTCAAGGCTTGGCTAAAAAAAATGGAATTGTCAGTGAAAAACTCACAAATATAGCTCTTAATATGGCTTTTCAGTGTGTTTTCCAACGAAAATATGCAAAATACGATGAAAAATACGTTCCCATGATTTAATTCATATCCTTCAATTAGGGAGGTCAAGGCTTGGCTAAAAAAATGGAATTGTCAGTGAAAAAAACTCACAAATATAGCTCTTAATATGGCTTTTCAGTGTGTTTTCCAACGAAAAATATGCAAAATACGATGAAAATAAGTTCCCATGATTCTAATCATGTATCCTTCAATTAGGGAGAATCAAGGCTTGGCTTTAAAAATGGAATGTCAGTGAAAAACCCAAAAAGCACTTAATAGGGCTGTTCAGTTGTTTTCACAACGAAAATATGCAAAATACGATGAAAATACGTTCCCATGATTCTAATTCATATCCTTCAATTAGGGAGGTCAAGGCTTGGCTAAAAAAATGGAACTTGTCAGTGAAAAAACTCACAATATAGCTCTGTAATATTTTAATGATTTTGCTCTTGCAAATAGCGATTGGCTTTTCACGTTCCTGTTTTCCAACGAAATATTCAAAAATACGATGAAAATACGTTTCCCATGATTTAAATTCGTATCCTTCAATAAGGGAGGTCAAGCTTGGTCTAAAAAAAATGGAATTGTCAGTGAAAAAACTCACAAATATAGCTTTAATATGGCTTTTCAAGTGTTTTTTCCAACGAAAATATGTCAAAATACGATGAAAATACAGTTCCCATGATTCTTAATAGCATATCTCTTCAATTAGGGAGGTCAAGGCTTGGCTAAAAAAATGGAACTAGTCAGTGAAAACCTTCACAAATATAGCTCTTAATATGGCTTTCAGTGTGTTTTCCCCAACGAAAATATGCAAAATTACTATGAAAATACGTTCTCTATGATTTTCTAACGTCGTAATCCTTCAATTAGGGAGGTCAAGGGCTGGCTAAAAAAATGGAATGTCAGTGAAAAACTCAAAAAATATACGCTCTTAATATAGTTTTCAGTGTGTTTTCCAACGAAAATATGCAAAATTACGATGAAAAATACGTTCCCATGGATTCTAAGTCGTATCCTTCAATTAGGGAGGTCAAGCTTGCTAAAAAAAAATGAATTGTCCAGTGAAAAATCCCAAATATAGTCTCTTAATATAGCTTTTTCAGTGTGTTTTCCAACGCGAAATATAAAAAATCGACGACAAATACGACTCCCATGAGTCGAATGCATTTAAATAATAAAAAAAAAGTTTTTTTTAACTGAAAGTAAGGAGCGACATCTAAAAACTTAAAACGAACAGAAAATTATTCCGTATATGAAAGGGGCTGTCCCTCCTCAAACCTTGCTCTTTACGCTAAAGTTTTTTATTGTTTTAAAAAAATGGAGTTTTTAGAAAGTCAAACTTTAGCGTAAAAGGAGCCAAGGTGTTGAGGAGGGGAGAGCCCCTTTCATATACGGAATAATTTCTGTTCGTTTTAAGTTTAATGTCGCTCATTACTTTCAGTAAAAAAAACTTAGTTTTTATTTAAATTTTTGACGTTGTTGAATAAATGCAGGTTTTTTGATATTGGTCTCAAAGTACATGAATAATTAAAACAAAAATGTTCAGTATTAATTTACTTGTATTTTGGTTACAGGCTTTCTGAAACTTGTTTAATTTTATTTTTTACGAATGTTTCTGTCGTAATATATAATACGTAACTTACGAATTAATTTACGTAACGACTTCTATATTTATATTTTAATACGTATATTAGGGGTCCGCACGAACTTAGTCAAAAACTCTATAGCCTCTTAAAGCAAAGTTCGAATTTTGTCTCCAAGTCTTGAAAACCGGACCCGTCAATCACAAAAGGCGTTAAAGTAAGAATAAATAGCTCGTATAGAAGTACTAGAAATACTATGGCTTAAGCAGTCGAGTACTGATAGCGGGGTGAATACGAATCATATATGTAAAAATTTTTCACTGTTCGTTTTTAAATGTTTTGATGGTGCTGCTGTTGCATCTTGAACAGCTTTGTTGATTGTTTTAACAATTTATTTTGATCTTTTATTTAAATAATGCTAGCGGAAGTCGGCGTCCCGCCTTCATCAGCAATAATAACCATTCCCATGAAAACTTACCTTCTTCGGAAAGATCCTCCTACATAACCCCCGACCCCCCCCCCCCCCCACTTACAGAAACTGCTCCCACTAGGAATGAATCTCGTACGTATACTTTGCAATAACAAGAACTAACGTAGTGATGAGAACATGGGTAAAGTTCATACTTCAGCCTCCTCACGGAAAACTTTGGGGGAATAAGGTCATCCTAAAAGACATATAAGAATACTATAGATGTATAAGCTGCTTGAAGTCGCATCCCCCTCTTGCTTTTCATCAAAATCGACTAACAAAGCTGCCTCACAAATTTTTGTCCCCCCCCTCACTTCACAGGGACTTTGGGGAGACAAAAAAGCAGCGTGGGACGGGGTCTAGTTGGACATCAATTTTATTTGAGTCACTTAAAACAAGCGGCACTTAGAACTCTAGGTAATTTCAAGATTACTATAATGAGCCTTCACACGATATTACATAGGACACTGGGCATACGCATACCGATTCCACCCGCTGGGAGGAAAAAAAAACAAAACAAAAAACACCGCACCCGTGGTCTTTCTTCTGGCAAAAATGTAAAATTCCAAATTTTGTAACGACTAGGGAGATTGAAACCTTCTACCGTTAGGGTTCTTGGATAACGCCAGAAAAATGAACGGTTACAGTGATTTTCAGTAAAAGCGTTTTTATAACATTGTAGGGAGGTCGTTCCCCCCTTTTTCGAAACCATCAGCCAAATTTTACTCTGGACATTCCGGCGTAACTTGTGATGGAATAAGATTAAAACTTAATGATTGAAACTTATATATTTGAAAATCAGCATTAAATTTCGATTCTCTTAATGTATCCTATTTTGTATCAAAAATTACCGTTTCTCTAGAGTTCTCGGTTACCATTGAGCAGGGTCCCAATTCAAACAGAATATATTTCAGTTAACATTGCATGGGTAAAAGTTCATAACTTTCGCCCTACGTCCTGGTGGCTTTGAAGTGCATTTAAGGTCATCCTAAAAGACATAGTTGATAAATGAATGTGTCAACCGATGCTCGAACCAAAAATGCGCTACCTCCTCAAAATTATTGATACGGGTTGAATTTTGGGAGAAAAATATCGAGCGTGGGAGGGGGCCTAGTTACAATCCACTTTTATTACGGTCCCACATTAAAGCGCACAGAACACTATTTAATTTCCGTTCTAATGAGCCCTCCCACGATCTATATCTTGGACCACTGGGTTTATACGGTTATCCCTGGGGGAAAAGGAAAAACATAACAACAAATAAAAACACGGAATCCGTGAGCTTCTTCCAGGCAAAAAATGGAAAATTCCACATTTTTGTAGCTAGATAGGATAGGTTTTGAATTACTTTACAGTACGTGGCTTTTCAGATACGTCTGAAATATGATGCGGCGATTTTATTAAGGTTCTATAACTTTTAGGGGGCGTCTTTCCCCCTTTTTCGAAAAGCAGCCAAATTTTCTAGGATGCGTAACTTTTGATAAGTCAAGATAAACTGATGAAAAACTTATATATTTTTGAACATCAAGAATATAAAATGCTGATTCTTTTGAATGAATATTGCGTCCATCAAAAATCAGGTTTTTCTAGAGTTTCGGTTAACCATTGAGCCGGAGTCGCCTCCTTAATTCGACAGTCATCGTTACACGAACCTGTTTCGAAACTTACTAAAGGTAGAAATTTCATATTTCACGTTCTCTTGCACCTTCAAGCTCGAAATTATATGAATGTAACACAAATATTAATGTAGAAGCAGCCGAAACATCTTCTAGGCAAAGAAGCTGTTAAGGAAGAAATTTCGGCAATTTGATTAGTCGCAAAACAGATTTGGAAATTTTTGTTACTTATGTATTTAAGTAAGCGTTGTGCAATAAGTTCTCTTATTTTTTTTTTCAATTCAGAGAGGGAGTTAGTATTTCGAAACAACATAAATGGTTTACCTATGGGGGTCCCTTATCACCTTTATTAGCTAATAGTTTTGTTGAGATATTTGACACAATATGCTTAGATTCATATTTTTTAAACAGATCCTTTTTGGACAGGTATACGGATGACCATAATTTCAGTATGGGAAATTAACTTCTTCCCATTACAAAAAAAAAACTTAACTTTTCCTGGATTTCTGAGCAGCAATTTTCTATGACCTTTAATTTGTTGTTTTTTTTAATACGTGGCAAAAATATCTAGACTTATTAATTTATTTTGTTCATACTTAGAAGAGCCAAGCCCTGTCTTATTTTTAGGTTCATACTCGTTAATTTTAACATGCAAACTAAAACTATCCATGGTTATAGTGATGCGAAAATGTCTATGCTTGGTAAAAAATAAACGTCC
>JAPEVW010000755.1:0-50888 GCA_027921565.1 Artemia sinica
AGCTGCATAGTGTCTATGAGGCAACCAAAAGGATCATTGATGCAGCTCGCATAATAAATATAAATAAAATAATAAAACATATTTCTATTGTGATAGATCCATTTCTCAGGCTCCATCTTATTAATTTGCTAGACTTACAAAGGTGATGATAAATAATTTAATCACTCTGATATTAGATGTTGTCACTTTTACCATGTCTGAACCGGACAAAGATGATGTCAAAGAATTTTAATCACTCTGATCCATGGATTTTGTTTAATGTTATCGACGTATCATGAAAAGATGCGGTAAAAGATTTATTCATTAATTACTTAGATTTGATATGTTAGTCGTTATGTAACCCAATAAAATATTGAAAAAAAAAAAAAAAAAAAAAAAAAAAGGGGGGGGATGTGCTAAGAATTATTCATGTTGATACTTGGATTTGTCAATTTTATCCGACGTATTCTGACAAAGATGTTGATAAATGAATGTATCACTTGATTACTTATATTTTGATAATGTTGTCCTTCGTATTTTCGACAAAGGATTTTTTTTTTTTTTTTTGTAAAAGGATTTTATTTTACTCTGATACTTAGATTTTGTCAATGTTATCCTCATGTATCCGACAAATTGATGTTGAAATATAATTTTTATCACTTGATAATGTTATATTAGGTCAATGTATCCTATGCATCCGCACAAAAGGATGTTGATAAAGAATGATTCCACCTGATACTTAGATTTTGGTAAATGCTTATCCTATGTGTCCGACAAGGGATGTGGATCCAAGAATTATTCACTCTGATATTAGATTATGGTTAATGTTCATCCTTATGGGCCATCAAAAGATGTTGATAAGGTAATTTAGTCCTCGATACTTAGATTTCGCCAATTTCTTTTTATACAGCCAATAAAGATGTTTTTTTATAAAGAATATTTAATCATAGATACATGATGTTTGATAATTGTACCTGACGTATCTGAAAAAAGTTATATTGGTAAGGGGATTATTCACGCTGATATTAGATTTTGATGATGTATATTCAATGAAAGACTTGCTAATGAATTATTCTCTCTGATACTTAGATTTTGTTTCAATTTTATCCGACCGTATCTGACAAAGGAGTTGAATAGATGATTATTCTCTCTGACACTTTAGATTTGATAGTGTTACTCCGAGGTATTGACAAAGGATTTTCGGTAAGGACTTATTCAACATCTGATACTAGGTTTTTGATAATGTTATACAATATATTTGATAAAGATGTTGATAATGTTATTTATTCACTCGATACTCTGTAGATTTTGTAGAGATGTTATCCAACGTATCCATACAAACGGATGGATAAAAATTTAAACACTCTGATACTTAAAATTTTGTTCAATGTTATCTATTGTAGCCGATAAAGACGTTGATAAGAATAATCAATTATGATACATGGATTTTGAACGTTACCTGACGTAATCGAGAAAAGATGTGGTAAAGGATTTTACTACTCTGATACTTAGATTTTGATAATGTTTTATCAGATATATACCAATGCAAGATTTAGTAATGAATTTATCACTCTGATATTTAGATTTGTTAGTGTTATCTATCGTATCCGAGAAAAGATGTTGTATAGGAATTATTTCACTCTGATACTCAGATTTTGGATAATGTTTCCGATGATCCGATAATAATGATTTCGATGAACGTAAATTTCTGCCACACTCTGACAAAGTATGAAATTAGAAGTAAGTTTACAAAAAAAATTTACGCTTGACCATTATGCGCCTTATTTTTGCTAATCTTTGATTTAGTTAGGAGCTCTTTGTTTTAGTTGAAAAATATCCACTGTAGAAAAAATTTAAGTTTCTGCCTACCAATAAATATAAAATAGACGTAAGCTTACCGAAAATTGAGCTGAAAACACATATTCAAACTTATATTCTGTCTCATCTTTGATATAATGGTAGCCCAGTTCTTACTTTTAGTTGAAAAAATATCCTTTGCGGAAAAGAAAAAGTTTCTGCCACAAGGCTTTAGTTATATAACATAAATAAAATAAATAAAATATAAGTAGGAACCATCATGCCAATACGAAACTTACATAATTTATTCATGTGTTTGATGTTGTGTGATGGTTCATATGTGTGTTTCATGGTTCGTTTGCTGATGGTTTGGTGTGATTCTTTTTTTTCATGGTTATGTCTGTTTGAGGTATTTGTGTTGTTTGATTGTTATGGGTGTTGTTTCATGGTTTGTTGTTGATCAACATGTTATGATGTGGTTATGATGGTTATGAGTGTTGGTCAACTTGTCTGATGTTTCCTAAAGCCCAATGGATAAGACAGAAATGACGGGATTCAAGGAAATTGTATTTGCAAATCGACGGGGAATTCTAATGTAACAGGAGGGGAATTAAAAAACTAAATGCTTCATTTTCTAGGTCCTGAGAGATAAATGTATTATAACTTTGAAGCCTTAATATGTGTAATAGGAACATATTAGATATATGTTTCAGAAATCAACCAGAGATCAAGACAGATTCGAATATTATTTAAAACGTGGGAAAGGTTTCCTGTGAATTTTAAATATGAAAGCGCAGGTATGCCAAAAACAAAGGAAAATATCTAAAATTACTTTTAGGGGATATTTGGGCGAATAATATCGCACCATTTTAGGGATTTTTTTGGGTGTAAATAGTTGAGACATTTTAGAGGATGATGTGGGGTTGGTTAAATACTCTGTGGTCGTTTATAATATCACAAGTGTTAGAACATGAATTTGAACAGTGTTGTGTGGTCCCTAACTAAACCCTCGAGGTACCCATTTTTACACGATTTTTTTTGTCGCGCTTGAGACACAGAAGGGGACCCAAAGGCCCACCCCTCCCCCTAACTTGTGTTGCCCCCCCACATTTTTTGTAAAATATTTGTTTGGGCAAATGAGAAACAGAAGGGCCCCTCCCCCTAATTTTGGCCTACCCCCTCTATTAGTTGTTTGTCGTGGTTTACACCGTGTCACTGTTACCATTTCTAAGTTTCAAAGTCCATTCGGATTTTTCATTGAAAGTAAGAGTTGGAAGATTTCAGTAGTGTTTTGTGCGTGGTTTACCATCTCACTCTTACATCTGAAGATGTTTCAAAGTTCATTTTTGATTTATTCGTCTGACATGTAAGAGTTAGGAATATTTAGTAGTGTTCGTCGTGGTTAACCTTGTCACTTTTACAATCTGACGATGTTTTAAAAAAAAAAAAAAAAAAAAAAAAAAAAAAAAAAAAAAAAAAGTTCATTTTGGATTTTTATCGTGAAATGCAAAGAGTTGTGAAATCATTTGTCCGTAGTGTTTTGTCGTGGTTTTAACCATGTCCACGTTACATTCGCTTGAGGTTTCAAAGTAATTTGTGGATATTTCGTTGCAATGTAAGAGTTGGAATATTTCCGTAGTGTTTGTCGTGGTTAACATTCACTGTTACACTCTTTTGAGCTTTTATTTAAATTCATTTTTGTTATTTTATTGTGGAAATTGCAATGAGTTGGAATAATTTAGTAGTGTTTGTCGTGGTTTACCTTGTCACTGTTACATTCTCTTGATGGTCCATAAAGTTCATTTAGGATGGTTCATGAAAATGTAGAGTGGAATATTGCAGTAGTGTTTTTGTCGTGGTTCTACCTTGTCACTGATAATTCTTCTTAATGTTTCAAAGTTCATTTTGATTTTTTCGTTGAAAGTAAGAGGTTGGATATTATTCAGTAGTGTTTTGTCGTGGTTTACTTTGTCACTGTTTACATTTTCTGACGATGTTTAAAGTTTCATCTTGATTTTTTTCATGAAAATGTAAGAGGTTGGAACTATTTCAGTAGTGTTTGTCGGGTTTGAAATTGACACTCTTACATTCTGAAATGTTTCAAAGTTATTTTGCATGTTTCATCGAAATGATAGAGTTGGAATATTTCAGTTGTGTTTGTAATGGTTTTACTTTGTCACTGTTACATTATAAAGTTGTTTCAAAGTTCATTTTTGGATTTGTTTTCGTTTGTATAATGTAAGAGTTAGAATATTTCAATAGTGTTTTGTCGTAGTTTACATTGTCAATGGTACATTCTAAAAGATGCTTCAAAGTTCATTTGGATTTTTCGTTGAAATTGTAAGACGCTGGATATCTTTCAGTAGCTTTTTGTCGTTGGTTTACCTCATTTGTCACTTGTTTACAATTCTCTTGGTGTTTCAAAGTTCATTTTATTTGGATTTTTGCCTTGATGAAACTGTAAATAGTTGGAATATTTAATTAGTGTTTTGTCGTGGCTTTACCTTTGTCACTGTTATAGGTATCTTGATTTTTCCTAAGTACATTTGGGATTCCTTTCGTGTAAAAATGTAAGAGTTGGATATATTTCAGTACTGAGTTTGTTCCGTGGCTTCACCTTGTCAACTGTTTACATTTCGAAAAGACCTTTAAACAGTTCCTTTGTTGATTGTTTCGAGTTGAAATGTAAGAGTTGGAATATGGTGTCAGTAGTGTTTTTCATTTGAAGTTTACCTTGTCACAGTTACATTCTCTTGATTGTTAAAAGTTCATTTTTGGATGTGTTTGTTCGTTGAAAATGCAACGAAACAATAATTTTATAGTGAACTTTGAAACGTGGTTTACAGATAGTCACAGTTACATTCTGAAGATGTTTACAAATTCCATTTCGAAATTTTAACTCGTTGAATTTCAACGAGGTTGAATATTCCAAATAGTGACTTTGTCATGGTCTAACCTGTCAACTGTTACATAGTGATAAACCTGATGTTTCAAAAAATACTGATTTGATTACATTCGTCTTGAAATGTGAGAGGTTATCATAAAATCAGTAGTGTACTGTCGTGCGTTTACATCTTAAGTCATTGGTGACCATATTCAAACTCTGATGTTTCAAGTTGATTTTACACTTTTTTCTGAAATATTTAAGAGTTGGAATATTTCAAACTATGTTTTTTGTTGACAAGGTTTATGTACGATCACTGTACATTCTTGATGTGAAATGATTCCAACTTTTAGATTTCTTCCACGAAAATGTAAAAGTCCAAATGAACTTTGATGAAAAATCAAACGGAGGGGGGAATGTAACGTTTTTCGACAAGGTTAAACACGACAAAAACTACTGCTTGAAATATTCACAAACTGTTGAATTTCATTCTTAAGTTGAAATAAGAAATCCAAAAAATGAACTTTCGAAACATCGTTCAGTGCGGATTGTAACAGTGACAAGGTTAAGGAAGAAAGAGAAATGTAACGGAGATGGTAAAACAGTAAACACGTACTGGAAATATTCCAACTCTTACATTTCAACCGGTTAAAAGAAATCAAATAATGAACTTTTGAAAATCTTATGAGAATTGTAACAGGACCAAGGTTTGGTTCAACATGTCACTGAAAACACTACTGAGAATATTCCAACTCTCATTTTTTCCCGAAAAGAAGAAAGAAATCGTCAAAATGAACTTTGAAACATAAATCAGAGGAATGTAAACAGTAGCGTTTTTGTCAAGGTAAACCACGAGCAAAACAATACTGAAATATTCCAATGTGGCTTAGCATTTCAAAATGAAAAGAAGAAATTCAAAAATGAGCTTTCGTGAAAAATCAAGAGTTGGATATTTAAGTAGTGGACAAGGTCGTGACCTTACATTGTCACTGTT
Source organism: Artemia sinica (assembly GCA_027921565.1). NCBI lineage: Eukaryota > Metazoa > Arthropoda > Branchiopoda > Anostraca > Artemiidae > Artemia > Artemia sinica. The sequence goes on from JAPEVW010000755.1 coordinate 5,655, forward strand.
ACAATCTATTGATGTTTTTCAAAAGTTTACATTTTGGCATTATTTTCAATTGGCAACTTTGTAAGAATGGAATATTCGTAGTAGTTTTGTGACGTGGTAAACGCACGTACAAAAACAACTACTGAAATGTTTCAAAATCTTCCATTTTCAACGAAAGAACAAGAGAAGGTCCCAAAATGAACTTGAGAAAATTATTTCAGAAGTAACTGTGTGCAAGGAGTGTAAACCTTATCGACTACACATCTCACTGAATATCTCACAACTCTAATTTTTTTTTTTCTTCGTTGACATTTCAACGAATCTGAAAATCAAATCAAAATGAACTTTGAAACAAGTCATCGAGATAGGTCAACTGTTGAAAGGTTATAAAAACCACAAGTAACAAAAACCACTACTGAAAATATTCCAACTCTTACATTTCAACGAAAGGACAAAAAAATTCAAAAATGAACTTTGAAACATCTTCAAGAATTTGTAAACAGGTGACAAGGTAAATGGACCCACTACAAAACACTACTCGGAATATTCACAACTCTTACATTTCAACCAAAAAAACGATCCAAAAAGAACTTTAAAACATCAAGAGAATGTACAGAAAGTTTGAAAAACAATACTGAAATATTCCAACTCTTACATTTTTCAATCGAAAAAATCCAAAAAATGGAACTTTGAAAAAATCAAGGACAATGTAACAGTGATCAACGTAAAAACAAAAAGACAAAACACTGACTGAAAATTCCAACTCTTACATTTCAACAAAAAAAAAATCCAAAATGAACTCTTGAAAATCTTATCAGAAATGTAACAGTGACAAGGAGGTAAAAACAACTAACAAAACACTACTGAAAATAATCATGCACTCTAACATTGTTCAATGAAAAGAAATCTTCTGCTGGTTTTTAAATGAACTTTGAAACAATTCAAATGTAACAGTGACAAGGTAAACCACGAAGTTACCAAAAAACAAAACTTCCAAAAAAAAAAAAAAATCAAACCCATTTCACAAAAAATTAGAAAATTCAAAAGAACTGTTTGAAAAAATTCAACGACAAAAAAAAACAGTCCAACTAAGGTTAAACCATCTGAACCTAAAACACTATGAAATATTCCAACTCGCTTTTACTTTTCAAAGGACACCAAAAAAATCATAAAAAACTTGAAACTAAAAAAGAATGTAACAGTAACAAGGTCAAACCACAACAAAATACTTACTGAAATACCAACTCACCAACATTTCAAAAAAAAAAAAAAAATCTAAAATTCAACTTTTTAAAACATTCAAGCAAAATGTAACAGTTTGACAAGGTAAACCACTGACAAAACACTTTACTGAAATATTCCAACTCTGCAATGTTCAACGAAAAAAATCCAAAATGAACTTTGAAAAGTATCAAGACAATGTAACCATTGACAAAGTAAAAAAAAATGACAAAACACTACTGAAATATTCCAACTCTTACATTTTTCAAAATCTTTAAAAAAATCCCAAAATGAACTTCTGAAAATCAATCAGAATGGCAACAGTCGACAAGGTAAACCATCGACAAAAACACTTACTTGAAATATTCCAACTCTTACATAGTTTCAACGAAAAAAAAATCCTCCCAAAATGAACTTTGAAACATACTTCAGAATGTAACAGTGACAAAGGTTTGGTAAATCACGACAAAACACTACTGAAATATTCCAACTTCTTCACATTTCAACGAAAAAAATCAAAAATGAACTTTGAAAAATCAAGGAGAATGTAACAGTGAAATGAGGGTAAACCGAACAAACACTACTGAAATATTTCCATAAATCTTACATTTCAACGAAAAAAAAATCAAAAATGAACTTTGAAACCATCTTCAGAATGTAACATGTGACAAGGTTAAAACACGACAAAAACTTACTGAAATATATTCAATCTCTTAAATTTCAAACGAAAAAAATCCAAAATGAACTTTGAAACAAAAAATTCAAGGAGAATGTTAAAAATTTTTTAACAGTGAGAAATGTAACAGTAAAAAACGACAAAACACTACTGAAATATTCCAATCTTACAATTTTTTCAAAATGAATCCTGAAAAAAATTCAAAAATGAACTTGAAACATCATCAGAATGTAACAGTGACAAGGTAAACCCACGAAAAAAAACACTACTGAAATAATTCCAAACTCTTACATTTCAAAAAAAAAAAATTCCAAAATGAAACTTCGAAACATCTTCAGAAATGTAACAGTGACAAGGTAAACCATGACAAAAAACTACTGAAATATTACAAACTCTTACATTTCGAAAAAAAAAAATCCAAAATGAAACTCTTAGAAACATCTTCCAGAATTGTAACCAGTGACAGGTAAAACCAACGACAAAACACTACTGAAATATTCCAATCTTACATTTCAACAAAAAAAAAAATCCAAAATGAAACTTTGAAAGCAACAATCTACAGAATGTAAGAGTGACAAGGTAAACCACGACAAAAAAACACTACTGAAATATTCCAACTCTTACATTTCAAACGAAAAAAAATCAAAAAATGAACTTTGAAACATCTTCAGAATGTAACAGTGAATGCAAGGTAAAACACGACAAAAAAAACTACTGAAAATTCAAACTTTTACATTTCAACAAAAAACCCAAATCCAAAAATGAACTTTGAAACATCTTAAGAATGTAAACAGTGAATGACTAGTAAACCACGACAAAACACTACTGAAATATTCCAACTCTTACATCATTTCAATGAAAAAAAAAAATCTAAAATGAACTTTGAAACATCAAGAGAATTGTAAAAAAGTTGACAAGGTAAAACAACAACAAACCAACATACTTGAAATATTCCAAAACTCTTACATTTCAACAAAAAAACAAAAATCCAAATGAACTTTTGAAAAAGACATCTTCAGAATGTAAAAGTGACAAAAAAACGGGTAAACCACGAACATCAAAACAATACTGAAATATTCCATAACATACTAACATTTCAACAAAATAAAAAAAAAATCTAAAAAATGAAACTTGAAAAATCAAGAGAATTGTAACAGTCTGGACAAGGTAAACCTAGATCAAAATAACACTTAACTGAAATATTCCAACTCTTAACATTTCAAAAAAAAAAAAAATTCAAAATGGAACTTTGAAAAATCAAGAGAATGTAACAGTGACAAGGTAAACCACGACAAAAAGACTACTGAAATATGCAAACTCTTACATATTTCAACCACGAAAAAAAATCCAAAATGAACTTGCAAAAAATCAAATGAACAAAACAAAAAACAGTGATTTTCAAGGTAAAACATCAAAAGACAAAACACTACTGAAAATATTCCAAATCTTACATTTCAAAAATGAAAAAAATTTCCAAAATGAACTTTAAAAATCAAGCGTGTAACCTGTAACAGTGACAAGGAAAAACCACGACAAAACCACTAAAAAAATATTCCAATCTTTACATATTCAACGAAAAAAATCAAAAATGAAACTTTGAAAACATCAAAAAAATGAATGAAAAGTGACAAGGTAAATCACGACAAATACACTACTGAAATATTCCAACTCTTACATTTCAACGAAAAAAAAAAAAATCAAAAATGAACTTTGAAACACATCTGCAAGAAACTGTAACTGTGAAAAAAACCAAAACCATGACAAAAAACACTAAAAAATTTCCAACTCTTAACATTTCAACGAAAAAAAAATCAAAAAAAAACTTTGAAAAAATACATCAAGGAAGAATTGTAACATTGACAATCGGTAAACCACCGAAAAACACTACTGAAATATTCCAACTCTTACATTTAAACGAAATGAAATCCAAATGAATCTTTGAAAATCATCAAAATCAGAATTTGTAAAAGTGAAAAAGTTAAACCACGACAAAACACTACTGAAATATTCCAACGCTTACATTTCCAAAAAAAAAATCCAAAAACACGAACTTTGAAAAAAACAAAACAAATGTAACAGTGAAAATGCCCTAAATCATGACGAAAACACAACTGCAAAATTTCCAAAAAAAAAAATTTCCAAAAAAAATCCAAAATTGAACTTTGAAACATCTTCAGAATAGTAATCAGTGACAAGGTAAACCATCGACATTTAAAACACTTAATGAAAAATTCCAAAAAAACATTTCAACAAAAAAAAAAAAATGGAAACTTTGAAATATCAATTCAATCAAAATGTAACAGTGACATCAAGGTAAATCCAAAATGAAAACACTACTGAAAACATCCAAAATCTTACATTACAACGAAAAAAAAAAAGTCTCAAAATCAACTTTGAAACATCAAGAGAATGTAACAGTGACAAGGTAAAAACCAAAAACAAAACATCACTTACTGAAATATTCCAACTCTTACATTTCAAAAAAAAAAAAAATCAAAAAACTTTGAAAAAAGAAATGTAAAAAATGGTAGAATGACGAACAGTGAAAAGGTTAAAAATGGTAGATGAAAAACAAAACACTACTGAAAAATATTTTTCAACTCTTACATGTCAATCGAAAAAATTCAAAAAAAACTTTGAACACATCAAGAGAACTGTAACAGTGACAAGGTAAAAACACGACAAAAAATACTAAAAAATATTCCAACTTTACATGTTCAACAAAAAAAAAATCCAAAATGATGGAACTTTGAAAAACACATCAAGAAAAAAACTGTGACTATGTTAAACCATGACAAAACACTAAAAAAGAAAAAAAATCCAACCTGACATTTCAAAAAAAAAATTCAAAATGAACTTTGAAAAATTCTTCAGAATGTAACAGGTGACAAGGTAAACCACAACAAAAACACTACTGAAAATAAATACAAAACTCTTACATTTTAATGTGTGCAAAAAAAAATCCAAAATGAACTTTCCAACATCATCAGAAATTTGTAAAAGTGACAATCGGTAAACCACGACAAAGTACACTACTAAATATTCCAACTCTTACATCTTCAAAAACGAAAAAAAAAAAACCATCAAAATGAACTTTGAAAACATCAAGCGAGAATGTAAAAGTGACAAAGGACCCAAACCCACGAAAAAAACACTACTGAAATATTCCAAATATTCAATTTCAAAAAAAAAAAAATCCCCGAAAATAAAATTTGGGTTTGAAACAGTCTTCAAGAAATGTAAAAACAGTGACAAGGTAAAAAAACCAGGGGGGGACCGACAAAACACTACTGAAAGAATTTCCAACTCTTACATTTCAACGAAAAAAAAAATCCAAAATGAACTCAAAAGAAAATTCTTCAGTAATGTAAAACAGTGACAAGGGTAAACCACGAAAAAACACTACTGCAAAAAACATTCAAAAACTCTTACATTTCAATAGAAAAAAAAACTCCAAAATGAACTTTGAAACATCAAGGAGAATGTAAACAGTGAAAAGGTAAACTACGAAAAAACATCAAAGGAAATTCATCAACTTCTTACATTTCAAAATCAAAACCACGACAAAAAAACAAAAAAAAACAACTTTGAAACATCATTTCAGAATGTATTAGTGAAAATTGGTGTAAAAAAAACCAAAAGAACTTTGAAAAACTATTCTGAAACCATTCCAATCAATAATTTACAACAAAAAAAAAATAATCCAAATGAACTGAAAAATCTAAAACCAACAGATTCAAAACAGTGACAAGAAAATTTTTGACAAAACTACTTACTGAAAGAAATTCAACTCTTTACATGAGTCAAAAAAAAAAAATCACAAAATGAACTTTGCAAATCAAAAGAGAATGCTAATTCATGTGAAAATGTAAACCATGACGACAAACAAACCCCCACTACTGAAAAACAAAAATCCAAAAAAACCATTTTTCAAAACGAAATAAAAAAATCTTAAATACTATGAACTTGGCAAAAAAACATCAGAAAGTGTAAAGTGACAAAAAGTAAACCATTTAAAAAATCAATTCAAAAAATAAAATCCAAAAAAAACTAGTTGAATTTTGCAAAAAAAAAAAAATCTTCAAAAATGAACTTTGTTGCAAAAATCAAAAAAATGAAACAAGGTAAACAAAAAACCAGTACTGAAATTTTTCAACATCTTTACATTTCAAACGAATTTTTTTTTTTTGTAAAAAAAAAATCCGAAATAGAAAAAAAAAAACCATCAGAGAATGTAAAATGACAAGTAAAACCACGACAAAAACACTACTGAAATATATTCAAAACTCTTTACATTTCAATCAATCAAACGAAAAAAAAAAATCCAAAATGAACTTTAAAACATTTCAAGCGGAATTGTAAACAGGATACGTGGACAATCGCATAAAAACCACGAAAAACACTACTGAAATATTCCAACAACTCTTACATTTTCAAAAAAAAAAAACAAATTCCAAATGAAAATGAATTTGAAACATCAACAGAGAATTGTAACAGTGACAAGGTAAACCACACAAAAACACTACTGAAAATGTTATCCAAAATATTCAAAATCAAACTTTGAAAAAAAATCCAAAAAAAATCTAACTTAACGAAAATCAAGTGAAAAAAACTAATGCAAAAAAAAATGCTAATGAAACACTTTTGAAATCAATTCAACGAGGAAAATTTCAACGAATCAAAAAAAAATCCAAAATGAACTTTGAAAGCATCCAAGAGAATGTAACACGTAAACAAACTAAAACCACTGAAAAAAACACTACTGCAAAAAAATTCCCAACTCTTTTAACATTTCAAAAAAAAAAAAAAAAATCATCCAAAATGAACTTTGAAACATCAAGAAGAATGTAAACAGTGACAAGGTAAACCACGAAAAAAAATACTGAAATATTCAACAACTCTTACATTTCAACGAAACGAAAAAAATCCAAACAAAATGAACTCTGAAGGGGGGTAATTTCAGAATTTTAACAAGTGGACAAAAAAAACCAAAACAAAAACACTACTGAAATATTCCAACTCTTACATTTCAACGAAAAAAAAATCCAAAATGACTTTGAAAATAAATTCAGAATGGGAAACAGTGAAAGGTAACACACAGGACAAAACACTACTGAAAAAATTCCAACTCTTACATTTCAACGAAAAAAAAAAAAAAAAAAACTTTGAAACATCAAGAGAATGTAATCAATATGTGATAAGGATTAAACCACGACAAAACACTACTAGGAAATATTCCAAACTCTTACATTTCACACAAAAAAAATCCAAAATGAAACTTTGAAACAAGTTCAAGAATGTAACAGTGACAAGGTTGTAAACCACGACAAAAACACTACTGAAAATTCCAACTCTTACATTCAAAAAAAAAAAAAAAATCAAAAATGAACTTGAAACATCTTCAGAATGGTAACAGTGACAAGGTTAAACCACGACAAAACACTACTGAATATTCCAACTTTACATTTCAAACGAAAAAAAAAAAAATGAACTTTGAAAAAAAAGAGAATGTAACAGTGACACAGGGTAAACCACGAAAAAACACTACTGAAATATTCCAACTCTTACATTTCAAAAATAAAAAAAAATCTAAAATGCAAAAATTCAAAAACATCTTTTTCAGAAATGTAAACAGTGAACAAGGTAAACCATGACCAAAAATCACAACTGAAATATTTCCAACTCTAACATTTCATCACATGAAAAAATCTACAAAATGCAACTTTGAAAACATCAATCAAAATGTAAACAGTGAAAAGTTTTGAAACACAAAACAAAAACAAAATCACCTGAAAATTCCAAACTCTTCATTTTTCAACAAAAAAAAATCCAAAATTGAAACTTTGAAACAATCAAAGAAATTGTAACAAGTGACTAAGGTAAACCACGACAAAAAACTATGAAAAATTCCCAACCTTACATTTCAACTGAAAAAAAAAATTCCAAAATTAAACTTTGAAACATCAAGAGAATGTAACAGTTGACAAGTGTAAACCACGACAAAACAACTACTGAAATATGTCAAAACTCTACATTTCAAAAAAAAAAAAAAATTCCAAAATGAACTTTGAAACATCAAGAGAATGTAACAGTGAAAATAGGTAAACCAACGACTAAACACTAGCTGAAATATTCCAAACTCTTACATTTCAACTCAAAAAAAAAATTCACAAAATGAACTTTGAAACATCTCAAGAGAATGTAACAGTGACAAGGTAAACCCCCACGACAAAAACACTACTGAAATATTCCAACTCTTACAGTTTCAAAATCAATTCCAAAAAAAAAATCTTCAAAATGTAACTTCAAAAACCACACAAAAAAACAAAGAAAAATCACATTTCCGAAAAAAAAATCAAAAAACTTTGAAAAAATCAAGAGAATTTAACAGTGACAACTGTAAAAAAACCACACAAAACACTACTGAAAATTTCCAACTTTCTTACATTTCAACGAAAAAAATCAAAATGAACTTTGAAAAATCTTCAAGAGAATTGTAACAGTGACAAGGTAAACCCCGACAAAACACTACTGAAAAAACTCCAACTCTTCACATTTTCAAAAAAAAAAAAATGAACTTTGAAACACAAGAGAAAAAAACAATGACAAAAAAAACCACGACAAAACACTACTGAAATGTTCCAAACTCAACTTTTCAACGAAAAAAATCCAAAAATGAACTTTGAAAAATCAAGAGAAATGTAACAGTGACAAGGTAAAATCCACGACAAAACACTACTGAAATAATTTCCAACTATTACATTTCAAACGAAAAAAAAAAAAATCCAAAAATGAACTTGAAACTTCAAGAACAACAAAAACAGTGACAAGGTAAAAACCATGACAAAACAAAACTGAAATATTCCAACTCTCACAGTTCAAAAATGAAAAAAAAAAAAAACAAAAATGAACTTTGAAACTCTTTCAAAAGAAACAAAAAAAAAAAAGAAAATCGTTAACAAAACACAAAAAAGTAAAAAAATGACAAAAAAACCAAAAAACACTAAAGTTGGAAAAAAAATATTCCAACCCTCTTAACAATTCTCAAAAAAAAATTCCCAAAAATCCAAAATAGAACTTTGAAATAAAACATCTTCAGAAAAATGTAAACAGCTGGACAAGGTAAAAACAACGAAACAAAAAAAACCACTACTGAAAAAATATTTTTCCAAACTCTTACATTTCAACGAAAAAAAAAAAATCCAAAATGAACTTTTGAAACATCAAGAGAAATGTAACAGCACGACAAGGTAAACCACGACAAAAAAAATACTACGAAAAATAATCTCACAACTCTTACATTTCAAGAAAAAAAAATCCAAAAAAAAAGAAAATCAAATGGAAAAAATTCAAATGAAACAAAAAATCAAAAATTGAACTTTAAAATGTACACCAAGAGAATGTAACAGTGACCAAGGTTAAAACCACGAAAAAAACCACTACTGAAAATATTCCAAAACTTCTTTACATTTCAATGAAAAAAAATCCCAAAATGAACTTTCGAAACATCAAGGGAATGGTCAACAGTGACAAGGTAAACTCATAGACAAAATGTACTACTGAAATATTCCAACTCTTACATATTCAATTGAAAAAAAATCTTAAAATGAACTTTGAAAAACATCTTAAGAAATGTAACAGGTGACAAGGTAAACCACGACAAAACACTACTGAAATATTTCCAAATCTACATTTTCAACGAAAAAAAACATAAAAATCCAAAAATGAACTTTGAAACATCAAGACAAATGTAACAGTGAAAGGTAAACACAACAAAACACTACTGAAATATTCCAACTCTTTACATTTCAATGAAACAAAAAAATAGTTCCAAGTGAAAATTGGAGAATTTCAATAGGGAAAGATAAACAACAGTTGAGGGGGGAACAAGGTACTGAAATATCCTAATATCAGTGACAAAACAACTACTGAAAAAACAAAATGCCTAAATTTGAACTTTTAACATCTTTTTGAAATACAAATCAGTTCAACGAAACAAAAATAAAACAAAATGAAAATAACTTGATGAAAACATCAAGAGAATGTCAACCAGATTGTGACAAGGTAAACCACGACCAAAAACACTACGGGGAAACAAAATCCCATGTATCTTGCAAACAAAAATAAATCTAAAAAAACTTCTCCCACATTTTCCAAAACAAAACATTCAGCCAAACCGAAAAAAATCCTAAAATGAACTTTGAAAAACCAATCAAGAAATGATAACACAGTGCAATAGGGGAAATCACGACAAATGTAACCGACTGAAAAATTCTCCAACCTCCCACATTTCAACCAGAAAAAAAAATCTAAAAATAACTTTGAAACATCAACGCCGAAGCTTGAACAGGTGACCAAGCCGTAAATCACGAAAAAACACATACTGAAAAAATTCCAAACTCATACATTTCAAACGGAAAAAAAAAAAAAAAAAAAAAAATTTCCAAAATTGGAACTTTAGAAAAAACATCAGGAGGGAATCGTATAAAACAGTAACAAGCGTGATTAAACCATCGACAAAAACAATACTGAAAATATTGTCCAACTCTTTTAAACATTTCAACAAAAAAAAATAAAAATCCCCAAATGAACTTTTGAAACATCAAGAGAAAACTGTAATACCAGTGACAGAAGGTAAACCACGGACCAAAAGGGGACACCACGGAAATATTACCTAACTCTTACATATGTCAACGAAAAAAAATCTGAATGAACTTTGAAAACATCACACGAAAATGTAACCCCAGTGCACAATCGGTAAAAACGACAAAACACTATTGAAATAATTCCAACTTCTTTACATTTTTCAACGGAAAAAGAATCCTAAAATAAACTTGAGGGGGACAATCATTAAGAGAATGGAACAGTGGCAAGGTAAAACCACGAGGTAAAAACCACTACTGAAAATAATTCCAAAAAACTCTTTACCGTTTCAACGAAAAAAAAATCCAAAATAGATGAAAACTTTTGAAACACTGTCAGATGTAACAAGGACAAGGTAAACCCAGGATGAAAAACAACTACTGAAAATATTCCAAACTCTTACATTTCAACGAAAAAAAACCCCAACGGACAAAAATGACACTTTGAAAAAATTCTAACAGACATGTAAATAGTCTGAACTGTAAACCACCCCCTGCAAAAAAAACTAACTGAAATATTCCAACTCATACAATCTTCAATGTCAAAAAAAATCTAAAATAGAACTTATTGAAACATCTCCAGAATGTAAACAGTGGACAAGGTAAACACGAACAAACAAACACTACTGAAAAAAAAATATTCCAACTCTTACATTTACAACGAAAAAAAAAAAAAAATCCAAAATTAACTTTTGGGAAACAAAACAAACCATCTTTCAGAATGTAACAGTAGACGACAAGGTCTAAAAAGCCACACGGGGACGAAAAACCTAACTGAAAATATTCCAAACTCTTACATTTTTCAACAACGAAAAAAAATCTAAAAATAAACTTTTGAAAACATCAAGAAGTAACATTGACAAGGTAAACCATGAAAAACATTCTATTGGAATATTCCAACTAGTGACTTAATTTCAACGAAAAAAAAAACCCAAAATCCAAAAATGTGAAACTTTGAAAACATCTTTCAGAATTTAAACCAGTGACCGAAGGTATAAACAACGACAAAAACACTACTGAAAAAATTCCAACTCTTACATTTTTGAAAAAACAAAATCCAAAATGAAACTTCTGAAACAATTGCTTTAGAAGTAACAGTGACAAGGTAAAAAGATGACAACAACACTACTGAAATATTCCAACTCTTAGCATTTTCAACGAAAAAAAATTCAAAAAATGAACTTTGAAAACAATCAAGAGAAAATTGTAAAAAACAGTGAAATAGGTAAACCCCACGACACAAAAAAAAAAACACTACTGGATGAAATAATCCAAAAACTCTTACATTTCAAAAAAAAAAAAAAAAAATCTTAAAATGAACTTTGAAAAAATGATCAGAGATGTAACAGTGACAAGGCTAAACAGTTTAATAAAAAGACAAAAACACTACTGAAAATATTCCAAACTCTTGCATTTCAAAAAAAAAAAAAAATTCAAAAATCCGAAATGAACTTTGAACACATACTTCAGGGCATGTTCTAAACAGTGACAACAAAAACAAAAAAAAGAAAAATGTCCAACTCTTGAAAACTTCGACGAAAAACATCCAAAATTGAGCTTTGAAAAATGAAATTATCGTTACAGTGGGGACATGGGTAAAACCCCCACGACGAAACACACTACTGGGAAAAATAACTTCCAACTTCTTAACATTTCAATGAAAAACAAAAATCCAAATGAACTTTGAAAAATTAAATTTTCAGAATGTTCACTTTGGGAACAAATGGGTAAAACCAACTGACTTCAAAATACTACTGAAAATATTCCCAACTCTAACAACCGAAAAGAAAACAAACTCCAAAAATGAACTTTGAAAAAAATCACAGAGAAGAACTGTAACAGTGACAAGGTAAAAGCACGACAAAACAATACTGAAATATTTCCAACTCTTACCTTCAAACGAAAAAAAAAAATCCAAAAATGAAAAAATTTGAAAACGTCAAGAGAATGTAACAAGTTGACAAGGTAAAAACACGACCAAAAAACAACTATGAAAATATTCCAACTCTTTACATTTCAAAAAACCATCCAAAATGAACTTTGAAAACATCAAGGAGAATGTGACAGGTTTTCAAGGTTAAACCCACGTGAAAAACACTACTGAAATATTCCAACTCTTAAATTTCAACGAAAAAACAATCAATAAAACTTTGACTTTTTGAAAACATTCCAAGAGAACGTTACCAATTGTTTGAATGGAAAACCACGACAAAACCACTACTGAAAATATTCCAACTCTTGCAGCATTTTCAACGAAAAAAAATCCAAAATGAACTTTGAAACATCAAAGCAGAATGTAACAGTGACAAGGTAAACCACGACAAAACACTTACTGAAAAATATTCCAACTCTTACAATTTCAAAAAAAAAAAGAAAAAAAAAAGAATATCCAAAATGAACTTTGAAATCATCTTCCAGAAATAGTAACAGTGACAAGGTTTAAACACGACAAAACACTACTGAAATATTCCAAAACTCTTACTTATTTCAAAAGGAAAAAATTCAAAATGAACTTTTTTTTATTAAAAAACGACTTAAAATGCTAACAGAGAAAGTAATCTTGTGACTAAGGTAACCACGACAAAAACTACTGAAACTTGAAATTCCAACTCTTACATTTCAATCGAAAAAAAAAAATCCAAAATGGAACTTTGGAACATCATCAGGATTGTAAACAGAGTGGGACAAGGTAAACCACCAACAAAACACTACTGAAAATAATTCCAACATCTTACAATTTCAACGAAAACAAAAAAAAAAAAAAAAAAAAAAACTTCCAAAATGAACTTTGGAAAAATCAAGAGAATTAACAGTGTCTTTCAGTGACAAGATGTAAACACGACATCAAAACACTATTGAAAAATTCAAACCTCTACATTTTGCCATTTTCAAAAAAAAAAAAAACTTTGAAAAAATGAAAATGAAATGTGATCAAGGTAAACCAAAAAAACTCTACTAAATCATTTCAACGAAACAAAAATCAAAAAATTTTGAAATGCTTTTCATGAACAAGTGAGAAGTAACCAGTGAACAAGGTAAACCACGACAAAACAACAACGAAATATTCCAACTCTTATATTGCATCTTCAAAACGAAAAAAAAAAATCCAAAATGAACTTGAAAACATCAAGAGAATGTGTAAACTGTGACAAGGTAAACCATCGACCCAAAACACTAACTGAAAATATTCCAACTTACATTTCAATATGTAATAAGTGAACAAATCGTTAAAAAGAACTTTGAAAAAATCAAAGAGAATGTAATACAGTGAGCAAGGGTAAACCACGCACAAAAAACAATTCTGAAATATTCAACTCTTACTTGCTTTTCAATGAAAAAAATCCCGGAAAAACAAATATAAACTTTGAAAACATTTTTCTTGAGAATGTAACAGTGCAAAGGTAAAACCACGGGGACATAAAAACAACTACTGAATATTCAAACCTCTTACAATTCATTTAAACGTAAAGAAAAATTCCAAAAATGAACTTTGGAAGAATCGATCGAAGACAATGTAACAGTGACAAGTAAAAAAAAAACCACGGAAAAAAAAACATAACTAACTGGGAAAATATTTGCAAAACTCTTGCAATATTTCAACCGAAAAAAAAAAAATCCAAAAATGAACTTTGGAAGTAGCAATCAAGGAAATGAAACAGTGAAAGGGATAAACCACGAGGAAAAACACTACATGAAATATTCCAACTCTTACATTTCAACGGAAAAATATAAATCAAAATGAACTTTGAAAATCTAAGATCAGAATGTAACGGTAGTGACAAAGGGGTTAAACCACGAAGCAAAACACTACTGAAATATTCCAACTCTTACATTTCAACGAAAAAAAAATCCAAAAATGAACTTTGAAACATCAAGAGAATGTAAACAGTGACAAGGTAAAACCACGACAAAACACTACTGAAATTATTCCAACTATGGCATCCATTTCAAAAAAATGAAACAAATCCAAAATGAACGTTGAAACACCAGTCAGAATTTAACAACGTGACAAGGAAAGGATTAAACATGACTAAACCACTACTGAAAATATTCCAACTCTTACATTTCAACGAAAAAAAAAATCTAAAATAGGAACTTTTGTGAAATCAAGTGCTGAACGTTAACAGTTGACAAGGTAAACCACGACAAAAACACTACTGAAATATTCCAAATCTTGCATTTTCAACGAAAGCAATAAAAAGAAATCCAAAATGAACTTTGAAATAAAATATCAGAGAGTAACTGTACACAGGTAAACCATTGACAAAATTCATACTGGAACATTCTCAACACTCTGTACATGTCAACGAAAAAAGAACCATCCAAAATGAACTTTGAAATAATTCTTCAGAGAATGTAACAGGGAATGACAATGGTAAACATACGACAAAACACTATCTGAAAAAATTCCAACTCTTAAGATGTTAAAAAAGAAATTCATAAATGAACGTTTGAAAAAAAATTTGGGAGAATGTAACGACGTGGGGTAAACCATGGACACAAAACACTAACTCACGAAATATTCCAACTCTTATCATTTTCAAACGGGAAAAAATAAGCCAAAATTGAACTTTGATTCAAACATCGAAGAGAATGTAAAAGTGACCAAGGTAAACCACGAACAAAACACTACTGAAATATTCTAACTCTTACATTTCAACGAACAAAAAAAAATCCAAACATGAACTTTGAAAAATCTCAGAATGAACAGTGACAAGGTAAACCACGACAAAACACTACTGAAATATTCCAAAACTCTGTATTTCAATGAAAAAAAAAATCCAAAAATGAATTTGAAACATCTTCAGGAATGTAACATGACAAGGTAAACCCCGACAAATTCAACTGGGAATTTCCAACTCTTACATTTCAACGCAAAAAACATCCAAAATGAGCTTTGAAACATCTTCAGAATGTAAAAATGTGACAATGTAATAACCACGAGGAAACACTACTAAAAATTTCCAACTCGTACATGTGAACGAAAAAAAAAAATTTCCAAAATGAACTTTGATACATCAAGAGGAATGTTACAATGAACAATGGTAAACCACGACAAAACACTATGAAATGTTCCAACTCTTACATTTCCAACGAAAACAAAAAAAATAAATCAAAAATGAAACTTTGAAAACATCAAGGAGAATGTAACAGTGACAAGGTAAACCGACAAAACACTACTGAAATATTTAGAACTATCCATTTCAACCGAAAAAAATCCAAAATGAACTTGAATCATCTTCAGAGATGTAAAACAGTGACAAGGTGAACCACGACAAACTTCTACTACCTGAAATTGTTCCTAACTCTACAGTCAACGAAAAAAATCCAAAATGTACTTTGAATATCATATTCAGAATGTAATAGTGACATTGGCAAACTAACGGACCAAAACACTACTGCAATATTCCAACTCTTATATTGAACGAAAAAAAAATCCAAATATGAACTTTGAAAATCTTCAGTTAATGTAACAGTGATAAGGTAAACCACGGACAAAACACTACCTGAAATATTCCAACTCTTATTATTTCAACAAAAAAAACGAAAAATGGAACTTTGAGAGTATCTCAGATGAACAGTGACAAGGTAAACCACGAAAAAACCCCTACTGAAAAATATCTTCCAACTCTTTAATTCAACGAAAAAGAATATAATGAACTTTTAAGTATCTCAGATGTAACATTGACAAACGTAAACCACGACAAATTCATTTGTCATTTTTAACGTTCTTCATTCACGACAAAAACATCCAAAAAGAGCTTTGACATATCTCAGAATGTAAAACAGTGACAACGTAACAACGACGAAAACACTACTGAAATTTACCAACTCTTACATTTTAAACGAAAAAAAAAAATCCACAAATGAACTTTGAAACATCCTCAGAACCTGTAACAGTTGACAAGGTAAACACGACCAAAATATTTGACGAAATATTCCAACGCGTTACATTTCAACAAAACAAAAAAATTCAAATGAACACTTGAAACATCAAGAGAATGTAACAGTGACAAGGTAAACCACGACAAAACATAATAAATATTCCAAACTTCTGTATTTCAATGAAAAAAAAAATCCAACAATGAACTTTGAAAATTAGCAGAATGTAACATGTGAAAAGGGTTAAACTCACGACAAAATTCTACTGGAATATTTCCAACTCTACATTTCAACGAAAAAAAATTCCAATATGAGCTTTGAAAACATCCTCAGAAGTACAGTGACAATGTAAACCACCGACGAAACACTATGAAATTTCAACTCTTACATTTTGAACAAAAAAAAAATCCAAAATGAACTTTTGAAAACATCAACGAGAATGTTAAAGTGACAAGAATAAACCACGACAAAACCCTCTACTGAAATGTTCCAAATCTTATCAGCTTGAACAACAAAAACCAAAAGACTTTGAAATCATCAAAAGAGAATGTTACAGTGACAAGACTAAACACGACATAAACACTACTGGAAATATTCCACTCTTACATGTCTAATGAAAAACACCAAAAATGAACTTTGGATTACATCATAGAGAAAGTAAAAGTGACAATGATAAACACGGGGTGGGGGGAACAAAACACTACTGAACATATTCCAAATCTTACATTCAACAAAAAAAAAATCCAAAATGAACTTGTAAGATCAAGACCCGAATGTTAACAGTGCACAAGTAAACCACGACAGGACAACTACTGAATATGTCAACTCTACATTTCAACGAAAAAAAAAAAATCCAAAATGAAATTTGAAAACATCAAGAGAATGTACGCAGTGCAAGGTAAACCACGACAAACATACTGAAATATTCTACAACCTTACATTCTAAACGAAAAACATCCAAAATGAAATTTTGAACCATCAAGAGATATGTAACAGTGACATGGTAATACCACCGACAAAACACAACTGAAATATTCCAAATTTAAATTTTACGAAAAACATCCAAAATGAACTTGAAAATCAGAGGAATGTAACCGTGACACGGAAAACCACGAAAAAAACATACTGAAATTCTTCCAATTCTTACATTTTAACGATAAAAAGCGCAATTTAGGAACTTTGAAACATCTTCAGATGTAACACATTGACAGGTTAAACCACGACAAAACTTATTACTGAAAACCCAAATCTTACATTTCAAAAAAAAAAAATAATCAAAATGAACTTTGAAATATCTCAGAAATTACGGTGACAAGGTAAAACCACGACAAAACACTACGGAAATATTCCAACTCTTGCATTCAACTGAAAAAAAAAAATTCAAACGAACTTTGAAACAACAAGCGAAGTAACAAGTGACCAGGGAAACCTCCCCACGAAAAACACTAGAAATATGCCAACTCTTTACATTTCAACTGCAAAAAAAATCCAAAAGGAACTTTTGTAAAACATCAAGAGAATGTAACAGTGACAAAGGTAACACAAACGAAACATCTATTGAAATATCCCAAACTCTTGCATTTCAAAAAAAAAAAAATCTAAATGAAACTTTGAAACATCAAGAGAAACATCAGTTCAACGAAACAAAAAAAAAAAATGAAACTTTTAAATACACCAAGAGAAATGTAAACAGTGCAAGGGAAAACCACGAAAAAAACACTACTTGAAAATATTCAACTCTACATTCAACGAAAAAAAAAATTTCATAATCGCAACTTCGAAACAGCAAGTGAATGTAACAGTGACAAAGGTAAAACCATGACAAAAACACTAATGAAATATTCCAACTCGACATTTCAACGAAAAAAAAAAAAATCTAAATGAAACTTGCAAACATCAAGAGAATGTAACAGTAACAAAGTAAAAAACCACGACAAAATACTACTGAAATATCAAACTCTTGCATGTTCAACAAAAAAAAAAAAAAATCTAAAAGGAAACTTTGAAACATCAAGAGAATGAACCAGAGACAAGGCAAACTTCACGACAAAACCCTATCTGAAATATTCCAACTCTTACATTTCAACGTAAAGAATCCCCCCCCCTCAAAATGAACTTTGAAATATAAGACAATTTTTAAACATTGACAAGGTAAACCACGACAAAATACTGAAATATTCAACCTCTTACCATTCAATGAAAAGAAATACAAAATGAACTTTGAGAACTCTTCAGAATGTAAACAGTTACAAGGTAAAAACCACGCCAAACCGCTACTGAAACTTCCAAACTCTTACATCAATGAAAAATAGCCTAAAACGTGACCCTTTGAAACCATATTCAGAATCGTAATAGTGACAAGATAAACAACGACAAAAACACTACGAAATATCACCATATCTTGCATTTCAACATAAAAAAAAATCTAAAATGAATTGAAAACATCAGAGAAACATCAGTTTTCAACGAAACAAAAAAATTCAAAAATTGAACTTTAAAAACATCAAGAGAAGAACGTGACAAAGGTAAACAACGACAAAACACTACTGAAATATCCCAACTCTTGCTTTCCCCCCCCCCAAAAAAAATCTAAAATGAACTTTGAAACATCAAGAGAAAACATCAGGTCAACGAATACAGAAATCATAAAATTAACTTAATAACATTTACAATGAGAATGTAATCAGTACTGCCGAAGGTTAAACCACGACACGATAAAAACACACTGATCTGTTAAATATTCCAACTCCCACATGTTCAACGCAAACAAAAATCCAAAAGAATGAAATTGTAGAAACATCTGACATGTAATGCAACAGTGACAAGGTAAATACAGCACGGACAAAACGAACTGACTGAAATATTGGCCAACTCCTGTACATTGTGTCAAGCGAAAATAAAAAATTAAAAGATCTAAAATGAACTGTTGAAAAACATCAAGATGAATGGTAAACAGTAACAAAAGTAAACGCACGACAACAATGCACTAGGAAATATTCCAAACTCGTTGCCATCTTCAACAAAAATAAATAAAAATAATCTAAAATGGAAACTTTGGAAATACATTCAAGAGAATGTTAACAGTGACAAGGTAAAGAGCCACTTACTAAAACACTACTTGAAAGTTGATTCCAACTCTTACAGTTTCAACGCGCGAAGAAGAACTGTCAAGTATTGATACTATTGCGAATATTCAAGACCAGAGTGTAACAGCATGTGACATAGGTAAAACCACCCCCCGACCAAAACACTATCACTGGAATTATTTACAACTTCTTCATCATTCAAACGAATAAGAAATCCAAAATGAACTTTGAGAAAGGTAGATAAGTTCAGAATGTAAACAGAAGACCAAGGTAAAAGCCACGAACAAACCCCTACTGAAATTTTGCCAGAACTCTTACCATTTCAACGAAAAAAAATCCAAAATGTTTTTTTTTTCTTTGAATACTTTGAAACATGTTCAGAAATTGTAACAGTGACAAGGAAAACCACGGGACAAAAACACTGTACTGAAATATTCCAACTATTGATATCTTCAAACGGAAAAAAACAAAAAACAAAAATGAACTTGAAGTATCTTCAGAAAAAGTGGTAAACAGTGTAATTAGGTAAACACAAGACAATAACACTACTGAAATATTAGCCAAGTTTTTTACATTTCGCAGACCAAAAAAATAAAAATGAACTTTGAAATCATCTCGACAGAATGTAAAACAGTGACGAGGTTAAAAAACACGTAACCAAACACTACTGAAATATATTCCAACGTCTTACATGTCAATGAAAATCAAAACAAAACATCCAAAATGAGAACTTTAAAACACTCTTCGAATGTAACAGTGACAAGGTTTATAAACCGCACGTACGAAAACGCTGTACTGATAAATATTTACTAACTCTTACATTTCAAATTGAAACACAATCCAAAATTGGATATTCTTTGAAACATCTGTAAGAATGTCCTAACAGTGACAAGGTAAAAACACACGACAAGAATTCTAATGGAATAATTCCAACTCTTACATTTCAACGAAAAAACATCCAAAAATGAGCTTTGAAACATCTTCAGAAATGTAAACAGTGGGACAATGTAAACAAACGACCTTGAAAACACTACTGATGAAATTTTCCAACTCTTACATTTTAACGGAAAAGAAAAGGAGAAAACTCGCAAAGAATGAGTTTTTGAAAACATATGTTCAGGAATGTAACAGTGACAAGGCAAAACCACGGACAAAAATATTACTGTAGATTATTCACCAATCTCTTACATTTCAAAAGAAAAAAATAAAAAATGTCTAAGATGAAACTTTGGAAAACATCAGAGAGAATGTAAATCATAAGTCGGACAAGGAAACCGTACGACAAAAACACTAATGAAATTATTCACGAAATTTCTTACATTTGCAAAAGGAAAGAAAAAAATCCTAAATATGAACTTTGAAAATAATCATCTTCAGAATGTAACAGTGACAAAGGTAAAACCACGGACAAAAGCACTACTGAGAATGTTGCCACACTGTTAGTACTTCTTCAACGAAAGAAATCCAAAATATGAATATTTGAAAAAACTCAGTAGAGAGAATGTGAACCAGTGATCAAGGTTAAACCAGCGACGACAAAAACATACGACTGAAATGTTCCAACTCTTACTTTTCAACGAGAAGAAACAAAAATGAAACTTTGAAAACTCAAGAGAGTTTTGTAACAGTGTGACAATGGTAAATTCTATGACAAAACACCTACTGAAAACATCCAAACTCTTACATTTCCAGCGAAAGAAAAAAAACAATCTAAAAATGCATAGTTGTTGAACTTTTGTAAACATCAGAATGAGAATGTTAACTGTTAGTGCCAAAGGTAAACCATGACCCCTCCCTCCTCCAAAAACACTAGCTGAATATGTTCGCGAATTCTTGCAGTTTGCAACGAACAAACACAAAATCTAAGAAACTATGATAGTATTTGAAACAATCAAGGCGAAACATCAACGAAACCAGAAAATGTCAAAAATGAACTTATTGAATAAATCAAGAGAATTGTGCAATGATGAAATAAATTTGTGAGATACTGAAATAATCCAAACTCTTCACATTTCAAAAAAAAAAACCGAAATGAAACTTTGAAATATCTTCAGGAAGACAAGTAACAGTGACAAGGCTAAAGCACGACAAAAACACTACTGAAAAAGATTCCAACTCTTAGACATTTCAGAACGAAAAAACATAAATCCAAAATGAACTTTTGAAACATCAAGAAAATTGTAAACAGTGACAAGGTAAACACGACACAAAAGCACTATTGAAATATCCCAACTCTGGCATTTCAAAAAAAAAAATCGTATAAAATGAACTTGGAAAAATTCAAGAGAGAACACACAGTTCAACATGAAACAAAAAATCAAAAATGAACTTTTACAACAACCATCAGAATGTAAAAACCGAAGTGCCAAGGCTCAAAACCACGAAAAAACACTACTGAAAATATTCCAGACTCTCACATCTTCAACGAAAAAAAATTACATAAATTAAACTTGTCGAAAAAATCACTCAAGGGAATGTAACACAGTTGACCGAGGTAAACCATGACAAAACACACGGAAGCATGAAATATTCCAACTTCTTGCATTTTCAACAAAAAAAAAAAATATCTAAAAATGAACTTTGAAAACATCAAGATATGTAACAGTGACAAAGGCGGAACCACGACATTAAAACACGACTGAGAATATTCCAACGTTTAACATATTTCAAACGTAATAGAAGTGTCGCAAAATGAACACTTGTGAAAGTATCAAGACAATGTAACATTGACAAGGTAAAACACGACAAAACACTAGTGAAATTATGTCCAACTCTTACTATTTCAATTGAAAAATATCCGCAAAACGTACTTTGAAAACCATATCCAGAATGTAATAGTGACAAGATAAAACAACGGACAAAACACTACTCTGAAAATATCCCATATCTTTGCATTTCAACCATAAAAATAAAAATCTAAAATGAACTTTGAAACATTCAATGATGAGGAATACATCAGGTTCATACGAAACAAAAAATAAAAAATGAACTTTTGAACATCAAGAGGAACTGTAACAGTGACAAGGTAATTATACCACGAACAAAACACTTACTGACATATCCCAACTCTTGTTCATTTCAACAAAAAAACACAATGCTAAAATGAACTTTGAAACATTTCAAGGACAAAACATTCAGTTCAACGAAACAAAAATCAAATAATGAAGCTTTACAACATCAAGGGGAGGGGGGGGGGGAAAAAACATGTAACAGTGCCAAGGTTTTAAACCAACGACCACAAAAACCGACCTGAAAATATTGCCAACTCCCACATTTCAACGAAAAAAAAAAAAATCCCAAAAATGAACTTAGAAATCATCAGAGTGAAGCTTGAACACAGTGACAAAGGTAAATTATGCACAAAAACACCGACTGAAATATTCGCCAACTCCCACATGTATTCAACGATAAAAAAAAAAATCTATAAATGAACTTTGAAACATCAAGAGAATGTAACAGTAAAAACGTAACACCACGAACAAAATGCTACTGAAATATTCCAACTCTTGAATTTCAGCAAAAAAAAAAAAAAAATCTAACATGAACTTTGAAACATCCAAGAAAAAGTGTAACATGTGGACAACGGTAGATAAGACCACTACAAAAACAACTACTGAAAAATTCTTAAACTCTTACATTTCAACGAAAAGAAATTCAAAAATAATGAACTTTGAAATATCAAAAGACAATTGTAAAACGTGAAAAGGTTAAACACGACAAAAAACACTACTTATAACATTCCAACTCTTACATTTTTCAACGAAAAAAGAATCTAAAAAGAACATTTGAGATTAATCTTCAGAATGTAACAGAGACAAGGTTAACACCACGCGACAAACCGACTACTGACAATTTCCAACTCTTTACATTTTCAAGCGAAGAAAAGAATCACAATGCTATCTGTTTGAAGCGTGTTCGAGGAAGTGTAAGCACAGTGACAAGGTGAAAGTCAACTGAACAGACAAACACTACTGTGAAATATGATCCAACTGCTTCATTATATGTTTTCAACGAAAAAACCAGCAAAACCAATAAAATGAGACTTTTGCTGAAGTATCTTCAGAAGTGTAACAGTGACAAGGTATAACCACGACACAAAACACTACTGAGAATATTCCAAGTGTTTACATATTTCCCCTCTCACCCCCAGACAAAAAATCCAAAATGGAGCTTTGAAAACATCTCTCCAGTAATGTGACCAGTGTGTACGAGGTGTATTAAAACACGACCATAACACTTATCTGAAAAGTTGTATTTCCAACTCTTACATTTCAATGAAAGAAAAATACAATCACAAAAGGAACTTTCAAAATCTGCGGAAGTTTTAACACATGTACAGTGACAAGGCCTAAACGCACGACGAAACGGATTCTGAAATATTCCAAACGCTGTACATTTCAATGAAAACAATCCAAAAATGAACTCTTGAAAGCATATACTTCAGAAGTGTATACATGTGACAAGGTAAAGCCAACGACAGAATTTACTACTGGAAGTATTCGCCAACTTCTTACACAACTTTCAACGATTAAAAAATAACATCCAAAATGAAGCTTTGAAATCATGCTTCAGAATGTGACAGGAACAAGATATAACAATCAGACGAAAACACGACTGAACATTTCGCACAACTCTTTACATGTTAACGCGAAAAAAAAAATCCAAAATGAATTTTGATAACATCTCAGCACCGTGAACAGTGGACATATGGTAAACCAACAGGACAAATATTGTATTACTGTAATTTGATTTCGAACTTCATAGACATTTGTCTAAAAAAACAAAATTCGTAATATGAACTTTGAAACATCACGAGGAATGTAAACAGGGACAAGGGTAAACGCTACAGAACAAAACAATAGACTTGGAAGTGTAGTATCGAACTATTACATTTCAAAGAATAAAAAAAAGAATCTCAAAAAGAACTTTGAAACAATAGATCAGAAGTGTTAACAGTGACAAGGTAAACACGCGACACACAACAACGACTGAAGTTATGTCCAACCATCTTGCTATTTCAATGCCCCAAAAAAATCCAAAATGAATATTGAGTACATGCTTCATGAATGTAAATATGTTGACAAGGTAAAACCACGACAAAAATTCTTACGGAATATTCCATAACTGTCTACATTTCAACGAAAAAAAACATCATACAAAATGAGCTTTGAAAACAATCTTCATTATCTAACAGTGACAATGTGTGAAGCAGCGACCGAAAATCACTACGCTGAAATTTCCAAAACTCTTACATTTTTAACGGTTTAAAAAAAATCCACAAATGGATACTTTGAAACCTCTTCTTGTGAATGTAACAGTGACAGGCAAACCACGACAAAAATATTACTGGAATATTTCCAACTTGACATGTCAACTAAAAAAAAAATTCAATATATGAACTTTGAAACTATCACAGAGAGAATGTAACAGTGACAAGGCTAAACCACGACAAGACACATAGCTAAATATTTCCAACTCTTACATTTCAACGAAGAAAAAAAAATTCAAAAATGAAATTTGAAAACATCAAAAGAGAATGTAACTCCGTGACAAGGGTCAACCCACGGGACAAAAACACTACTGAAAACATATTTCTAACTCATTTACAATGTCAACGAAAAAAAAACATCCAAAATGAAACTTTGAAACAGTCACGAGACATGTAAACAGTGAACATGGTTTAAACCACGGACACAAACCCAACTGAAATATTTACAACTCTTACATTCCAACGAAAAACATCCAAAATGAAACTTTGTTGAAACATCACGGAGAATGTAACACAGTGACATGGAAAAACCACGCACAAAACACCTACTGAAAATTGTTCACAAATCTTCCCATTTTTTACGAATAAAAAATCCAAATTATGAACTTTGAAAACATCTTCCAGAATTGTAACAGTGACAAGGTAACCACGACAAACACATGTACTGTGAAATATCCCAACTTCTTACATTTCAAAAAAAAAAAGATCACCAAAAAATGAACATTTGGTATATATATCTTCAGAAAAGTAAACAGTGATCAAGGTAAACACACGGGACAAAACACTACTGAAATATTCCAACTCTTATATTTCAACGAAAAAAAAAAAAAATTCAAAATGAACTTTGAAAACATCAAGCGAAAGTAACAGTGACAAGGTGAAACCACGAACAAAAAAAAAACTGAAATATTCCAACTCTTACAATTCCAAACCCCGAAAAAAAGAAAAAAATCCAAAAATGAAACTTTGAATTTACATCTCAGAATGTAAACAGTGACAAGATAATACCACGACAAAACACTATTGAAAGATTCGTTATGACAACTCGTACATTTCAAAGAAAAAACAAAACTTGTCAAAATGAACTTTGAAACAACATCGAAAAAAAAGAGACATGTAACAGTGACAAGAGTAAATACACGGACAAAACACTATTGAAATATCCCACTACTATTTGCATTTTCAACAAAAAAAAATAAAATCTAAAATGAACTTTTGAAAACATTCAAGATGAAACATACAGTTCAACGAAACCCAAAATTCAAAAATAAGCTTTGTAAAACACCAAGAGAAATGTTAACAGTGCCTAAGGTAAACCCACCGGCAAAAAACACTACCGAAATATTCCAAACTGCTCACATATTCAACGAAAAAAAAAAATTCATAAATTTGAACTTCCGAAACATCAAGTTGAATGTGACACAGTGTACAAGGTAAAACCATGAACAAAGATGCTACTGAAATATTACAATCCTCTAATCATTCAAACGCAAAAAAAAAGAAACAAATCGTAAAATGAACTTTGAAAACATCAAGAGTAAAATGTGTACAGCATCAGACCAAAAGTAAACCACAGACAAACTACTACTGAAATGATTCCAACTCTGGCGTGTGTTCAACGCAAAATAAAAAATCAATCTAAAAGGAATTATGAAACATCAAGAGAAGTGTAAACAGTGACAAGGCAAACCACGACAAAACACTACAGCTGGATATATATTCCAAACTCTTACATTTCGAACGATAAAGAAATTCAAAATGAACTTTGAAAATATTCAAGACAAGTTGTAACCAGTGACAAGGTTTTAAACCACGACCAGAAAACACTACTGAAATATTCCAACTCTTACATTTCAAGCGAAAAAAAAAAAACAAAAATGAAACTTTGACGTATCTTCGGAAGTTGTAACAGTTGAAAGATCAAGCACACGCAAAAAACACTATTGAAATATTCCAACTGTTACAGTTTCAACGAAAAAAAAATCCAAAATGTAGCTTTGAAACAGTAATCAGAGAGTTAAGAGTGTTACATGGTTAAGACAACGAACAAACACTTAGATGAAATATTCCAACTCTTATCATTTGAACGCCCCCAAAAAAAAATCCAAAAAATCCGAACTTGTGAAAACATTCTTCAGAGTGTAACAGGCAGCAAATGTGAAACCACGACAAAACACTGTATCTGAAAATAATTCCGTGACTTTTACATTTCAAATCTAATACGAATAACAAATTATGAACTTGAATACATCTTTCAGAATGTAAACAGTGACAGGGTTAAAAAGACGTAATACGTCTATCTGAAATATTCCAACTCTGTACATTTCAATGAAAAAAAAAAATCACTAAAGTAAACTTTTGAAACAATCTTCAGAATGTAACAGTGAAACAGGTTAAACCCGACATACAAATTTAAATACTGAAATATTGCCAACTCTTACATGTCTAATGTAATAAAAAATCAAAATGATAACTGGTTGTGCAAACATCTGTCAGAATGTAGCATGTAACAAGTTGTAAACCATCAGAGCCGCAAATTTGCTAACTGGCACATATTTACAACTCTCCAACAGTTCACTTCAATCGAAATACAATCACCAAAAGGAGCTTTTGAACATATCCTGTCAGAGAGTAACAGTGACAACGTATACAACAGAACGACGAAAACATATATACTTGATAATTTGATTCAAACATCTAAAGAGATTTAACGCGAACAAAATAATCCAAAATAGCGAACTTTGAAACATGTTCTTCAGAATGTGTAATCATGTGTGGACAAGGTAAACACACGACAAAATATAATTATGAAATATTTCCAACTCTTTACATTTTCAAAAAAAAAAAATTTAAAATGAAACTTTTGAAAAACATCGCAAGAGTAATGTAACCAGTGACAAGGTTTAAAACCACGACCAAAACACTACTAATGAATATATTCTAACTCTTACATTTCAACGAAAAAAAAAAAATCCAAAATGAACTTTGAAAACATCTTCCAGAATGGTAACTAGTGACAAGGCTAAACACACGGACAAAAAACACTACTGAAATATTCCAAGTCTGGTATATTCAATGAAACAAAAAAAAATCCCAAAATGAACTTTGAAACATCTTCAGAATGTAACCGCGCAGTGACAAGGTACAAACCAAGCACATATAATTGTGAACTGGGAATGTAACGCCACACATACGTCTTCAATTTTCAACGAAAAAAAAACATCCAAAAATGAGTCTTTGAAACATACTTCAGAATGTAAACAAGTCGATAGAAATGTAAACCCCACGAGGAAAACACCTACTAAAAATGACATTCCAACTCGTTAATCATATGTTGAACGAAAAAAAATAAACCAATATCCCAAAAAATGAACTTTGAAACATCAAGAGAAAGTGTTACTAATGACAAGGGAAAACCGATCACGACATAATACATTCTACTGAAATTGTCATCCAAACCTCTTACATTTACAACGAAAAAAAACATAAAACGCTAAAAATGAAATTTGTTAAACATCAAAGACGAATTGTAACAGTGGACAAAGGTAAAACGACGGACAAAACACTACTTGAAATTATTTACGAACTCTTTAACACATATTCAACGAAAAAAAAAATCCGAAAAATGAACTTTTGTGATCAATCAATCTTCAGAAATGTAACTAGATGACAAAGTGAACCACTGCCAAACAACTACATGTAAAATTTACCAACTCTTGGACTATGTTTCAACGCACTGAAAAATTACACCACAAGCACCTGTACACCTCAGCAGGGATGTCACATTATCAGGATATTTAAATAGGTGACAACGGTACTAAAAACAACGAACACATAAGAACACCTAATGCTAGGGCATGATATGTGGCAAACTCTATAGTTGTGGTAGTGACCCCTGATAACAAATCCAAAAAATGTAACTTTGTGAATAATCTTAAGAATGTAACACAGTTGATAAGGTAATACCACGAGAAGCAAAACACTAGCTGAATAATTCCAACGTGTCTCTAATATCAACAAAATAAAAAAAAACGGAAAATTGAAACTTTGAAGGTATCGTCAGAGGTAACAGTGGACAAAGTATAAACCTACTGAAAAATAACACTTACTGAAATGATTACCAAACTCTTAATTTTCAACGAGATAGAAAAATAACATTAGAACTTTTAAGTATCTTCAGAAATGTAAACAGTGGACAACGTAAAACCACGTACAAAAATTCATTTTCATCAACGTTTCATTTTCATTTCAACGAAAAAAAAAAACATCCAAAATGAGCTTTGAAATATTCTTCAGAATGTAACATGTGACAACGTAAACAACGACGTACGAAAGAACACTACTGAAAATAGTTTCCAAATTATTTACATATTTTAACGAAAAAAAAAAAAAATCCAAATGAGACTGTTGTGAAGACATCTTCAAGAATGGTACGCATGTGTACAAGGTTAAACCACGACAAGATATTTACTTATACATAGTCCATACCTTAACATTTCAACAAAAAAAAATAAAAATGTCAAAATGCAGCTTTGAAAGCATTGAAGAGAATTGGAAACAAGCTGTACAAGGTTAGAAGACCGGATCGAAAACACTAATAACTATATTCCGAACTCTTGTATTTTCAATTGTAAAAACAAAATCTCACAAACTGAAACTTTGAAAAACATCTGGCATGAGATGTAACGAGTGGAAAGGGTGTAAATAGCACGCGACAATAATTCTACTACGGGAATCATTCCAACTCTTACATATCAACGAAAAAACATCCAAAATGGGAGCTTTTGACCTAGTCCTAAGAAAGATATGTGAAACAGTGAGCAATGTAAAACACCGACGAAAACACTACTGGAAATTTTCACAACTCTTACATGTTTACCCAAAATAAAAATCCAAATGAACTTTGAACATCAAAGAGACATGTTACTAGAGACAAGATAAACCACGGACAAAAACCCTACTTGAATTATGTATCCAACTCTTACTATTTTGAACAACGCATAACAAAACATATCCAAAATGCACTTTGTGAAAACATACAAGGTATTTTAGAAGTTGTTTATACGAGTGGGACATGATAAACCACGACTACAAAACCACTACTGAGGTATATAATAGTTCTAAGAATTCCAACTGATCTTAGCAGTTTTGCAATGAAAAAACACAAAAATATGAACTTTGGAACATTCAAGAGAATAGGAGAACCGGTAACAAGTGACATGTAAATAAACCACGACAATACTACACTACTGAAATTATTCCAAATATCATTACATTTGTCAACAAAAAAATAAATCCAAAGTGTAACTGTAAAACGATCGAAGGAGAATTGTAAACATTTTGACAAAGGTAAACATCGAACAAGACACGTAGCTGTAAATTATTTCCTAAACTTCTTAGACACTTCAACGAAAAAAATAAAAAATCACCAAAATGAAATTTGGAAAACATTCAAAGAGAATCGTGATAAGCGGTGGGACACAGGTTAAAACCACTGACAAAACACTACTATGAAAATATTCTAAATCTTACATTCACAACGATAAAACCATCCATAAATATGAACTTGTTGTAAAACGGATAACGAGAATGTAACACAGTGATTTCAATGGTAAACCCAACGAACAAAAACACAACGTTTCTGAAATATGGTCCAACATCTTACCATTTTAAACGTAAAAAACATCCAAAAAATGAACTTTGAATACATCAACGGCGGAAGGTGTCAACCGTGACGAAGGAAAATCCTTACGAAAATAAACACTATCTGGAAATTTTCCAACTCATTACATGTATTTAACGCAGTTAAACAAAAGTCCAAATATGAAACTTTGAGAAACACATCTGCAGAAATGTAACAGTGACAAGGTAATAACCACTGAAAAAAACAATTATACTGATAAGTATCCAAAATCTTACATTTCAAAAAAAAAAGAAGTTCCAAGAGAATGAAACTTGATAATATCTTCAGAAGAAGTAACATGTGACAAGTGTAAACACACGACGAAATCACATACTGAAAAATTACAAATCGTCCATTTCAACGAAACAAAAAAAAGTCAAAATGGAACTTTGAAACAAACAAGCGAACTAGGTAACAGTGAAAAAGGTCAACCACGTATCAAAACACTACTGAAATATGCCACACTCTTACATTTCAACTGAAAAAAAAAACATCCTAAACATGAACTTATGAAACATTCAAGAGGAAGTGTTAACAGTGACACAGGTAACCCACAGACAACGAAAAAACTACTATTGGAAAATATACCCAACTCTTGCATTTCTCCCTCAAAAAAAAAAAAAAAATTCTAAAGATGACCTTTGAAACATTCAAGAGAGAAACATCATGTTCAACACCCCTGAGAAACCAAAAATCAAAAATGAACTTTCTAAACACCCAAGAGAATGTAACGCAGTGCTAAGGTTAAACCACGTGAAAAAAACCATCTACTGAAATTATTCCACACAACTCTCACACATTTCAACGAAAAAAAAGAAATTCATAAGAGTTGAACGTCGAACCATCAAGTAATGTAACAGTGACTAAGGTATATACCATTGACAATAAACACTACTGATAAATATTCCAACTCTTACAATTTCAACTGAAAAAAAGAATATCTAAAAATGAGAACTTTGTGAAACCATCAAGAGAATGTCAACAGTAACCAAAGTTAAAACACGACAAAAATACTACTGAAAATGATTCAAACCTCTGCATTTCAACAAAAAAAAAAAGATCTGTAACAATGAACTTTGAAACATCAAGAGAATGTAACAATGTGACAAGGCAAACCACGACAAAACACTACTAGAAAATATTTCCAACTCTTACATGTTCAACGTAGGAAGAATTCAAAAATGAAACTTTGAAACATCGCAGAGAATGTAACACGTAAACAAAGTAAAACCACGACAAAGATGACTACTGACAATATTCAAACTCTTGCATTGCAACAATAACAAAAAAAATTAATCTAAGAATGAACTTTGAGAACATCAAGAGAATGTAACAGTTGATCAAGGTAAACACGACCAAAGACTACCTGAAAATGGGAGACTATACTCTTACATTTCAAATGAAAAGAATCCAAAATGAAAACTTTGAGAAATCTGTACAGAATGTAACAGTGATTCAAGGTAAACCACGACAAACCGGCTGTACGGAAACTTTACAAACTCTTACATTTTCTAATGAAAAATAGCCAAAAAACGTACTATGGAAACATATTCAGATAGTGTTATAAGTGACAAGATAAAACAACGACAAAATACACTACATGAATATATCCCATAGGCTATGCATTTTCAACATAAAAAAAAAATGCTAAAATGAAACTTATGAAACCAGCAATGCGAAACATCAGTTCTAACCGAACAACACAAAATCATAAATGTGAAACTTTAAAAACATCAAGAGAATGTGTAACAGTGACAAGTTAAAACCACGGACAAAAAACACTATACTGGAAATGCATCCCAACTCTTGCAATTTCAACAAAAGAATAAAAATCTTAAAATGACCTTTGAAAAACATCAGAGAAACATCAGTTCAACGTACGAAACAAAAATCAAAAATTAACTTTAAAAATCAAGAGAAGTGTAACAAGTGCCAAGAGTTAAACCACGACCAAAACAAGGACTAGAAATATTCCAACTCACACATTTCAACGCAACAATAAACAATCCAAAAATTGACAAACTTAGAAACATATCAATGTGAATTTAACAGTGGACAAGCGTAAATTACGACAAAACACTAGACTGAAAGTATGCCAACTCTTAGCATGTTCTACGAAAAGATAAAAAAAAAAAAAATACTAAAATGAACTGTTGAAACATCAAGAGAATGAACAGTAACAAAGGTAAACCAGCGACAAAAATGCTACTGAAATATTCCAAACTCTTGCATTTCAACGCAAAAAAAAAAAAAAATCTAAAATGAACTTTGAAACATCAAGAGAATGTAACAGTGACAAGGTACACCCACTACCAAACACTACTGTAAATATTCAACTCTTGACAGTTTCAACGAAAAGAATTCAAAAATGAACTTTGAAAATATCAAGATCAATGTAACAGTGAACAAGGTAAACCACGACAAAAAAACACTACTGAAATATTCCAACTCTTAATTTCAACGAAAAGAATCAAAATGAACTTTGAGAACTCTTCAGAATGTAACAGTGACAAGGCCTAAACCAGCGACAAACACTACTGAAATTTTCCAACTCTTACATTTCAACGAAAAAAAATCCAAAAATGTACTTCGAAAC
The DNA here is from genome assembly GCA_027921565.1 of Artemia sinica. Lineage (NCBI taxonomy): Eukaryota > Metazoa > Arthropoda > Branchiopoda > Anostraca > Artemiidae > Artemia > Artemia sinica. Next base: position 38,690 of record JAPEVW010000755.1, read on the forward strand.
ATGTTCAAGAATGGTAACACGTGATGCAAGGTAAACCACGACATAACACTACTGAAAATATTCCAACTCTTATATTTCACGAAAAAAAAACAAAACAAAAAATGAACTTTGAATAGTATCTTCAGAAATGTAACAGTGATCAAGGTAAACCACGACAAAACACTACTGAAATATTCCAAGTTTAATTTCAACCAAAAAATCCAAAATGAACTTTGAAACATCTCCAGAATGTAACAGTGACGAGGTAAACCACGACCAAACACTATGTGAAATATTCCAACTACTTTACATTTCCAATGTAAAAAAAAATAACAAACCAAATGAACTTTAAAACATCTTCAGAATGTAAACAGTGAACAAGGTAAACCACGACGAAACGCCTACTGAAATATTCCAACTCTTACATTTTCAATGGAAAAACAAAATCCAAAATGAACTGTGAGAAACATCTTCAGAAATGTAACAGTGAGTGACAAGGTAAATACCACGACAAAAAATTACTACTGGAAATATTCCAAACTCTTACATTTCAACGAAAAAAAACATCCAAAATGGCGCTTGAAACATCTCAGAATGTTGACAGTGACACAATGTAAACAACGACGAAACACTACTGAAAAATTTGTTCCAAGGGGCCTCTTACATTTTAACGAAAAAAAAAAATCATACAAAAATGAATTTTGAAACCATTTAAGAATGTAACAGTGAACAAAGGCAAACCACGGACAAAAATCATTACTGTAATATGTCCAACTCTTACATTTCAAAAAAACAAAAAAAAAAAATTCTAATGAACTTGAAAAACATCAAGAGAATGTAACAGTGACAAAGGTAAACCACGACAAAACATCTACTGAAAATATTCCACTCTTTACATTTTCGCAAAGAAAAAAAAAATCCAAAATGAACTTTAGAAAACATCTTCAGAAGTAAAGTTGACAACGGTAAACCACGGTACAAACAACTACGTTGAAAATTCCACCTCTTGTATTTTCAAATGAAAAAAAAAAGACCAAAATGAACTTTTAAAACTCATCCCGTCAGAATGCTAACAGTGACTAAGGTTAAACGCGAGCAAAAAAGCTACTGGAATATTTCCAAAACTCTGAACTTTCAACGAAAAAATCAGCCAAAATAAGCTGTGTGGAAAAACATTCATTCGTTCGGCATTATATAACAGTGACAATGGTAAAGCCCGACGAAACACTACTGTAAATTTTCAAACCTGTCTTACATTTTTTCCAACGAATTTTTGAAAAAATCCAAAATGAACTTTGAAACATAGCTTCAAGAGATATGTAACAGTGACAAGGTAAAAACCACCGACAAAATATTACTGAAATATATTCCAACTCTTGACAAATTTCAACGAAAAAAAATTCAAAATGAACTTTGAAACATCAAGTTCGAATGTAACTAGTGACAAGGTAAAAACCACGATGACAAAAAACTACTGAAATATTCCAACTCTTTACATTTACCCCCCCCCCCCCCACCTGAAAAAAAATTCATCCAAAATTGAAAATTTGTGAAACATTCTTAGTGTAGAATTGTAACAGTGACAAGGTATGTAGTAAACCACATACAAAACACTACTGAAAAAATATTCCAAAACTTTCTTACATTTCAATGCGAAACAATATAGAATCCAAAAAATGAATATCTTTGAAAACACATTTGTTCATGAATGTAACAGGAACATGGTAAAACCACGATACCAAAAACACAACTGGAAATATTCCAACTCTTACATTTCAACAAAAAACATCCACAAAATTAAACTTTGAAAACATCAAGAGAAATGTAACACCAAGTGAACATTGGTAAAACCATCGACAAAACACAACTGAAATATTTAATCAACTCTTACATTTTTTCCAACGAAAAAACATCCAAAAATGAACTTGTGAATCCATAGAGAATGTAACAAGGTAAACCCCGACAAAAACACTACTGAAATTTTCCAAACTCTTACATTGTAACGAATGTGAAAAAACATCCAATATGAACTTTGAAACATTTATAGAATGTAACATTAGAAAATGACAAGGTTAAACCACGACAAAAAATTACTGTGATAATATTCCCAAATCTTACATTTCAAAAAAAAAAATCCAAAATGAAATGCTTTGAAATATCTTACAGAGTATACAGTGACAAGGGTAAACCACGATCCAAAAACAAGTGTACTGAAAATTATTCCAACTCTTAACTATTTCAACGTTAAACGAAAAAAAAAATGCTCAAAATGGAACTTTGAAAACCATTCAAGCGAAATGTAACAGTATTGAACTAAGGTAAACCACGACAAAACACTACTGAAAACAATATTCCAATCTTACATTCCGTCAGACGAAAAAAAAAATCCAAAAAGCTGAACTTTGAAACATCTTAAGAAGTGTACGTGCCAAGTTGTCACCACGACAAAACTTTACTGAAATATCAAACTTTTGTACATTTCAAAGAAAAAAAAACAGGTAAAATGAAATTTGAAACATTCATTAAGATTGAACTCTCTAACACAGTGACAAGGTAATTATCCATCGACTACTTAAACACTATTAAATATCCCAACTCTTGCATTTTTTGCAACAAAAAAAAATCTAAAACTGACCTTTGAAAACATCAAGAGAATACATCTTCAAGTTCATTCGAAACAAAAATCAAAATGAATGTTTAAAACACAAAAGAGAATGTTAACAGTGCCAAGGTAAACCACGACAAAAACCACTACTGAAATACTCCAACTCTTTAACCATTTCCATTTTGCAACGGGAAAAAATAAAAAAATCCAAAATGAACTTTGTGAAGAAACATCAAGTGAATGTAACAGTGACAAGGTAAACCATGACACGAAAACAATACCATCTACTGAAATATGTTCCAACTCCCTTTACATTTCAAGCGAAAAAAAACATAATCTAAAAAATGAACTTTGAAACATACTTAAGAGAATGTAACAGTAGATCAAAGTAAACCACGGACAAAATCACTACTGAAATATTCAACTCTTGCTGTTCAACGCAAAAAAAACCAAATCTAAAGCGAACTTGAAACACATCAAAGAATGTAACAGTGACAAGGAAACCACGACAAAACACTACTAATGAAATATTCCAACTCTTTATAAGTTTCAACGTACCAAGAATATGTCAAAGAAGAAGTTTGAATAAATGATCGTCAAGAAATGTATAACAGTTGACCAAGTGCGTAAACCATCTTACAAAAACATCTAACTGAAAATATTCCAACTCTTACAAATTTCAACGAAAAAAATAAAAACGAAAATGAACTTTGGAGTATCAAGCAGATATGTAACAACCTGTGACCTAAAGTATAAACATTCACGAAAAAAAAATTTTACTATTGAAATCCGATTCAAAACTGTTACATTTTCAACGAAAAAAAATCCAAAAAATGTACTTTGAAACATAATCAGAATGTAATCGTGACATGTTAAACCAACGACAAAACATACTTAAAATAATATTCCAACGCTCTTACATTTGAACTAAAAAAACCATCCAAAAAGAACTTTTTGGAAACATCACGAAAACGTAACTACGTCACCCAATTGAAAAACCACGACAAAACACTACTGAAATATTCAAACTTTTTACATTAGTTCAATTCAAACAAAACATCCAAAATGAACTTTGAAACATCTTCAGAATGGTCCAAACCAGTGACAAGGTAAAAACACCAAAAAAAATCACTACTGAAAATATTTTCCAACTCTTTATATTTCAACGAAAAAAACAAAAACAATAAAATGCAACTCTTGACAGTATGTTCAGAATGTAACAGTGACAAGTAAACCACGACCCAAAACACTACTGAAATATTCCAACACGTTTTACATTTCAACCAAAAAATCAAAATGAACTTTGGAAACACTCCAGAACAAACAGTGACAGGTAAAAACACGTTTTGTTCACTACGAAAATATCCAACTCTTCAATTCATGATGAAAAAAAACAATCAAAAATGAACTTTAAAACATCTTCAGAATGTAACAGTGACAACTGTAAACCACGACGAATTTCATACAATACTATTAGCCTAACATTACATTTCAATGAGAACAAATCCAAAATGAACTTTGAAACATCTTCAGAAGAATGAAATATAAACCACGACCAAAATGTTCTACTGGGAAATTTCCAAAACTTCCTCTTACATTTCAACGAAAAAACACCCCAACATGAGCTTTGAAAACCATCTAGAATGTCACCCCCCCCCCCAGTGACGAATGGTAAACAACACGAGTCTGAAAGACATGAAATTTTCCAACTCCTTACATTTAACGAAAAAAAAAATTCCCCAAAATGAATTTTGAAAACATCTTCCAGACCTATGTTAACCAGTGACCAAGGCAAACCACGACACAAATATGTGTACTGTAATATGTTCCTAACTCTGTACATTTCAAAAAAGAAACAAAAATTCCCAAAATGAACTTGAAAACATCAAAGAATGTACCAGTGAACATGGTACAAACCATGAACGACAAAACACTACGCTGAAACAATATTCCAACCCACTTTCAACCAGTAAAAAAAAAAACCATCCAAAATGAACTTTGAAACACTCTTAAAATGGGTAACAGTGACCAGGTAAACCACGACAAAACACACTTCCGAAATATTCCAACTCTTGTATTTACAAATCATACGAAAAAAAAAAATCCAAAATGACACTTTGAAACATCTTCAGAAATTGTACACAGTTGACAAAGGTAAAAACACTGACAAACACACAATTACTAATGGAATATTCTTAACTCTTAACATTTCAAACGATAAAAACATCCAAAAAATGCAAGCTTTGAAACATCTTCATTACCTCTAACAGTGACACATGTAAACGCACGACAAAAACACTACTTGAAAATTTTCCAACTCTTAAATTAGTAACGAAAAAAAAATCCAAAATGAACTTTGAAACATATTTCAGAATGTAACAGGTGAAAAAGGTAAACCATCGACAAAATATTACTGAAATATTCCGAACGTCTGAACATTTTCCAACTAAAAAAAAGTTCAAAGTAATGTTTTTAAAAACATACATTGAGACTAGGTAACACGCATGACCGCAAAGGTAAACACGAAGAGGAACTACTGAAAATATTCCAAACTCTTACATTTTTTTCAACGAAAAAAAAATCCAAAATGAACCTTTTGAAACATCAAGAGAATGTAACAGTGACCAAGGTACAACCATTGACGACAAAACCACTACTGAAATATTCAACAATCTGACATTTTGTCCCAACACGTAAAAACATCCAAAATGAAGCTTTGAAAACATCAAGAGAAATGTAACAGTGACATGGTTAAACCACGACAAAATACACAACTGAATAATATTCCAACTCTTACATTTCAACGAAAAACATCCAAAATTCAAATTTGAAAAACATCTTAAGAGATGTAACAGTGACATGGAAACAATCGACCAAACACAACTGAAATATTCCAACTCTTACAGTTTCAACGAAAAAACATCCAAAATGAACTTTGTTTTGCAAATCGTCATTTGAGAAATGTAAGCAGTGACAGGTAATACCACGACAAAAAAACCCTACTGAAATTTTCCAAACTCTGTACATTTTAAACGAATAAAAATATCCCTAATATGAACTTTTTTTTTGGGAAACATCTTCAGAAATGGTAAACAGTGACAAGGTAAACCACGACAAAAATTACTGAAATATTCCAAACTCTTTACATTTCAAAAATAAAGAAATCCAAAATGAACTTTGAAACCATCTTCAGAAATGTAACAGGTGGACAAGGTTAAACCATGACACAAAACACTACTGAAAATTCCAACTCTTACATTTTCAACGAAAAAAAAAAAAATTCCAAACACTGAACTCTTGAAAACATCCTTAAGCGAAAGTAACAGGGACAAGTTAAATCCACAGACCAAAAAAACTACTGAAATATTCCAACTTACTTACCTTTCAACGAAAAAAAAAAAATCCAAAATGGAACTTTGAAACATCTTTTCAGAATGCTAACAGTGAAAACAAGATGTAAACCACGACACAAAACTACTACTGAAAACATTCCAAACCACTCCCCTTACATTTTCAAAGAAAAAAAAATGTAAACTGAAAAATTTGAAACCACAAAGAGAATGTAACAGTGACAAGTTAACCACGACAAAACACGTATTTGAAATATCCACAACTCTTGAATTTTCCAACAAAAAAATAAATCTAAAATGAAAACTTTGAAACATCAAAGAGAAACACATCAGGTTCAACGAAACAAAATCAAAAATGAACTTTAAAACAACCCTTTTAAGAGAATGTAACAGTGAGCCAAGGTGATAGAATCCACGGCAAAAAACACGTACCGAAAGATAGTCGCAACTCTCCCATTTACAACGAAAAAAAAAAAATTCATAAGATGAACTTCGAAAAAAAAAAAAGCACAGTGAATGTACCAGTGACAAGGTAAAACCATGACAAAACGCTACTAGAAATATCCAACTCTTACATTTCAGCGAAAAAAAAAAGTGCTAAATGTTAACTTGGAACATCAAGAGAATGTGGACAGTAGCAAAGTAAACACGACCCAAAATAGATACTGAAATATTCCAACTCTTGCTTTTCAACGCAAAAAAAAAAATCTAAAAATGAACTTTGAAAACATCTAAGAGAAATGTAACAAGGTGACAAGGAAAACCACGACCAAAAAACACTACTGAAATATTCCCAACTGTTTATATTTCAACGTAAAGAATTCAAAATGAAACTTGAAATATCAAGACAATGTAACAGTGACAAAGGTAAAGCACGACGGAAACACTTTTACTGAAACAATTTCCAAATCTTAAATTGTAACGAAAAAAAATCCAAAATGGAACTTTGGAAACATCTTCAGAAATGTCAACAGTGACAAGGTAAACCACGACAAAATATACTGAAATATTCCAACTAAAGACATTTCAACGAAAAAAAATCCCCAAATGAACTTTAAAACATCAAGAGAATGTAACAGTTGACAAGGTAAACCACGAAGAACACTACTGAAATTATTCCAACTCTTAACATTTCAAACGAAAAAAAAATCCAAAAATGAAATTTTGAAAAACATCAAGAGAATGTAACATGACAAGTAGTAACCACGACAAAAAACACTACTGAAATATTCTAGACTCTTACATTTCAAATAGTGAAAACATCCAAAATGAAACTTTGAAAAATCAAGAGACTGTAACAGTGACATGGTAAACCACGACAAAACACAATGCTGAAAATATTCCAACTTCTTACATTTCAACGAAAAAACATCCAAAAATTAACTTTGAAACATCAAGAGAATGTTCAACAGTGACAGGGTTAAACCACGACAAAAACGACAACTGAAATATTCCAACTCTTACATTTCAACGAAAAAATCCAAAAAACTTTGACAAACGTCAAGAGAATGTAACAGTGACAAGGTAAACACGACAAAACACTACTGAAATTTTCCAACTCTTACATTTTAACGAATTAAAAAATTCCAATATGAACTTTGAAAACATCTTCAGAATGTATACAGTGACAAGGTTAAACACGACCAAAAACATTGACTGGAAATATCACCAACTCTTACATTCAAAAAAAGAAATCAAAATGAACTTTGAAATATCTTCAGAGAAAGTAACAAGTGACAAGGTAAACCACGACAAAACACTACTGAAAATATTGTCCAACTCTTACATTTCAACGAAAAAAAAAAAATTCAAAAATGAACTTGAAACATCCAGCGAAGTAACAGTGACAAGGTTCCCCCCCGAAACCACGACAAAAAACACTACTGAAATATTCCAACTCTTACCTGCATTTCAACGAAAAAAAAAATCCAAAATGAACTTTGAAAACAATCCTTTTTTTCAGAATGTAACAGTGACAGATAAAACCACGACAAAAACACTACTGAAATATTCCAACTCTGACATTCAAAGAAAATAAAATTGTTAAAATGAACGTTTGAAACAATCAAGAGAATGTAAGCATTGACAAGGTTAAACCACGGACAAAACACTATTGAAAATATCCCAACTCTTGCATTTCAACACAAAAAAAAAATATAAAATATCAAGAGAATGAACAGTGGGGACTTTGAAAACATCAAGAGAAACCTATAGAAATATTCCAACGATTGAAAAAAATCAAAAAATGAACTTTAAAACACGCAAGAGAATGTAACAGTGCCAAGGTAAACACGGCAAAACACTACGAAATATTCCAACTACTCCCATTTCACGAAAGAAAAAATCATAAATGAACTTCGAAACATCAAGATGAATGTACCAGTGACAAAGGTAAACCATGACAAAACGCTACTGAAATATTCCAACTCTTACATTCAGCGAAAAAAAAAAAATCTAAAATGAACTTTGAAACATCAAGAGAATGTGACAGTCAGCAAAGAGTAAACCACGGACCGAAATACTACTGAAATATTCCAACTCTGCTTTCACACGCAAAAAAAAATAACATCTAAAATGAACTTTGAAACATCAAGAGAATTGTAACAGTGACAAGGAAAAACCACGACAAAACACGCTATGAAATATTCGAACTCTCTTGAGTAATTGAACGTAAAGTAATCAGACGACAATGAACACGTTTGAAAAATCAAGACAATGCAACAGTGACACCGGTGAAACCACGACAAAATCAGGACACTACTGAAATATTCCAAACTCTTACATTTCAAACGAAAAAAATCACAAAAGAACTTTAAGTAACATCTCAGAATGTAACAGTGACGAAGGCCAACTTCAAAACCACGACAAAACACTACTGAAATATTCACAGCTACTTGAATTCTACGAACGGAAAAATCCAAAAAAATGAACTTTGAACCTATAATCTCAGAGAAGTGAACTAGTGACATGGTTAAACAAAGCGGACAAACACACTACTGAAATATCCAACTCTTACATTTGAACAACGAAAAAATAAACATATCAAAAAATGAACTCAGAGTTGAAAACATCTTCAGCGAGTACAGTTAACAGTGTGTACTTATGTAAATTTTTTATACGACAAAACAACTACTGAAAAAATATTCCAACTTTTGTCATTTTCAACGCATCAAACAAATCCCAAAAGTGAACTTGGAAATCTTCAGAATCTTTCCCCTGTAACAGTGAACTAAGGGAGTAAACATGATATTCACAAACATACGTTACTGAAATAATCCAACTCTTTACATTTCTACAATGAAAAAAAAATCCTACAATGAAACTTTTGAAAACATACTTCACAAGAGAATGTAAACACACTGTGACAAGGTAAACCACGCACCAAACGACTACTAGGAAAATTCCAACTATTACACTTACACTTTTCACCAATGTCGAAAGAAAACGACACAATAATGAACTTTGAAAAGAATCTGTCGAGAAAAGTAACAGTCGATCAAGAGTAAACCACGACAAAAATTCTACCTGGATTAATATGTTTTCCAACTCATCTTAGCATTTCACCGAAAAAAAAAAACATCACAAAATGACACTTTGAAATATCAGATTCAGAATGTAACACGAGTGACAAACATCTAGTTTAAACACACGACTTAAGAAAACAATACTGAAAATTTTCCAACTCTTACATTTTAACGCGAAACAAAATCCAAAATGAAACTTTGAAACATCTTCAGAATTGACACAGGTGACAAGGTAAACCACGACAAAATATATACTGAAATTATTCCAACTCTTACATTTCAAAAAAAAAAAAAAAATTTAAAATGAACTTTGTGAAACATCAAAAGAATGTAACAGTGACAAGGTAAACCACGACAAAAACACTAATGAAATATTCCAACTCTTAATTTGTCAACGAAAAAAAAAAACAAAATTCCTTTCCAAATGAACTTTGAAACATCTTCAGAAGTAACTAGTGACAAGGTAAACCACGACAAAACACTACTGAAAATTCCAACTCTGTACATTCAACGAAAGAAAAATCCAAAATGAACTTTGAAACATTTCTATCAGAATGTAATCAGTGACAAGGTAAACCACGACAAAATTCTATCTGGAATATTCAAACTCTTTCGCATACTTTTTTTTTGGCAACGTGTGTCGAAAAAAATCCAAAATGAGCTTTTGAAACATCTTTTTAGAAAACTGTAACAGTGACAAGGTAAACCACGAACGCCGTTAAACACTACTAAATATTTCCAACAACATCTACATTTTGAAACGAAAAAAAAAAAAAATTCAAAAAATAACTTTAAACATCAAGAGAATGTTTACTGTGACAAGGTAAAACCCGACAAAACACTACTGAAATTGTTCCAACTCGGTTGTCATTTCAACGAAAAAAAAAAAAAAAAAAATCAAAAAAAAATGAAATTTGTGCAAAATACAGGAGATCCCCTTTTACGTAATACAGTGTGACAAGGTAACACGACAAAACACTACTGAAATATTAGAACTCTTACATTTCAAGAAAAAAAACAAGTCCGAAGTATGAACTTTTGAATCATCTTCAGGTTCATGTAACAGTGACAAGGTGAACCACGAAAATAAACACTATTGAAAACTATTCCAACTCTTGCATTTCAACCAAAAAAAAAAATCTAAAATGAACTTGGAAAATCAAGAGAAACATCAGTTCAACGATAACAAACGATCAAAAATGAACTTTAAAACACCATAGAGAATGTAACAGTGAAAGGTAATACCACGACAAAAAACTATTGAAAAATCTTCAAACTGCTTGCATTTTTCAACAGTAAAAGAAAAGCGTAAAATGTTAACTTTCGAAACATCAAGAGAAAACATTCAGTTCAACGAAACAAAAAATCAAAAATGAACTTTATAAAACATGCAAGAATGTAACTGTGCAACGTTTTGAAACTACTGTGGTCAAAACCACTACCGACAATATTCCAAAACTCTTAGCATTTCACCGAAAAAAAAAATTCATACAATGAACTTCGAAAACATCAAGTGAATCGAGAATACCAGTGCACAAGGTAAACCATGACACCAAACGATACTGAAATATTCCAATTACTCTTACATTTCTTACGAAAAAAAAGAATCTAAAATGAACTTTGAAACATCAAGATTCTATGTGAACAGTAGCAAAGCTAAACCTTTCGACAAAATACTACTGAAGTATTCCAACTCTTGCTTTTCAACGCCCCCCCCCAAAAAAAAATAAAATCTAAAAATGAACTTTGAAACATCAAGTCAGAATGTAACAGTGACAAGGTAAAACCACGACAAAAACACTACTGAAAATATTCCAACTCTTGCATTTGTCAACGTATAAGAATTCAAAATGAACTTTGAAATAATCAAGACAATGTAACAGTGACAAGGTAAAAACACGACAAAACACTACGCCGAAATTATTCCAAATCTCTTACATTTCAACGAAAAAAATAAAACAAAAATGAACTTAGTTTGAAGTATCTTCAGAAATTTGTAAACAGTGAAAGGTAAAGCACGGAAAAAAAACACTATTGACTGAAATATTCAGCTGTTACATTTCAACGAAAAAAAATCCAAAATTGTACTTTGAAACATAATCAGAATTTGTAATATGTGACATTTTGTTAAACAACGACAAAACACTAATGAAATGTATTCCAACTATTGCTATTTCGTGAACTGAAAAAAATTCAAAAATGAACTTTTTGAAACCATACTTCAGAGTGTAAAATGTCACAAGTAAAACACGACAAAAACACTTAGTGAAAATATTCCAACTTTCTACATTTCAATCAACAAATTCAAAATGAACTTTGAAACATCTTCAAGAATGTACAGTGACAATGGTTTACACATGAATCAAACACTACTGAAATGATTTCCAAACTCTTACATTTCAATGAAAAAAACAATTCTAAAATTAAACTTTGAAACATCCTGTCAGAATGTAACAGTGACAAGTGTTGAAACTCTACGACAAGAATACTACTGAAAATTGCGTTCCAATCTTACATTTCAAGAAAAAAAATCCAAAATGAACTTTGAAACTTCTTTCAGAATGTAACAGTAACAAGTTTAAACCACGACAAAATTCTACTGTAATATTTCCAACTCTTACATTTCAACGAAAAACATTCCAAAATGAGCTTTGAAATATCTTCAGAATGTAACAGTGACAACGTAAACAACGAAGAAACAATACGAATTTTCAAACTCTTACATTATAACGAAAAAAAAT
>JAPEVW010000756.1:0-50528 GCA_027921565.1 Artemia sinica
GATTATGGCATCCAATGATCAATCTTTAACATGAAATGTTCTGTATTGTAATTGGTTTCTTCTTCTTCTTAGTTTTTCTCTTCTATCCATGTTAACTGAAACAAAATAGGACTATGTAATTTACCATAGTATATGGCTAGAGATGTTCACAGTAAAAAAACGAACTTCAGCCCATAGTAAAGAAAAATAATATATAATTTGTGGACCAAACAAGTGATTTTTTTTTATGGTAAAGAACGAATCTAGGTCATAGGTACTAATTTAATTTGAAATTACATAAAAGACGACCATGGAAAATTTTACATGTAAAATAACGATCATGGAATATCAAAACAATTGTCATACATCGGACTTAGTTTAGCTATTTTAGGTTCGTATATATTATTTCAACGAAGGAAAAGCCGAAGGCTATTTTCCTGTTTGTTAGTAATATTAAAGAACGAGCTGTTGGCCTATGAGTAAAAGATTAAATTTCTAGCGAACGATGCCGGGTTGCAGTGGTAGCTAGGATTGTGTTAAAAGAACGAACCATAGTAGTTAATTCAATTCAAAAAGAAGGATTTACGGCAGAATATACATAAGTGTCGATATAGTCATAATAAAATGTGTCAGCCAAGAGGATCTCATCTCAGTATATAATCCAGGGTTGCAGCGGTAGATAGCAACTAGGTACGAGGGACAGTCACGTTCAATGCTTAAGAAAATAAAAATCCATAACTCCCTAAAAAAAGAGTCAGATCAAAACAAAATAGTACACACTAGAAACACCGTGTCCGAAACCCCTGTATAGGGAAACTTTCTGTCATTGGCTGAACCTCAAGAAAAGTGGCAGCACATACAGCAATTTATTTTTCTAGGAGTTAGGGGTTTTATATTTCTTAACTTGGACGTGATCGTCTCTTACTAGGTTGCTAGACTACGCTGCAACCGTTTGGCAGAATAACGTGGTTAAAGTCAATTTCTTGATTTTCAAGCCAATATATTTCTTGTATTTCAGCCAAAGGTGGTAAGTTGCCTTATAGGGGTTGCGGGACAAAGGCGGTCTAATGGATTTGCTAGCTACGCTGCAACCCGGATTGGCCTTAAATATAACTGTACTTAGCCTACACTATAGTAAGTGGCCATATAAACTTTAGTAGATGCACAGTGACGTTCTGTATTATTAATACTATGGGCTGAAGTTCGTTCTGTACTGTAAGAAAATGCATCAAAAATGCAATTTTTTTTGAAAAAAAATTGATTTCTACTTTAAAAAAATATTTTATTTTTAATTTAAAGGCACTAGATGTGCAAATTCCTTAAACAATGAGCTATTATACAGCTCTATGATTTTCAGTGCACAAGCTATTACAAAAACAGGGGAAAAAAAGCCTACGGGCCTTTTATTCTTGAAATAGTAAGAGACGAACCTCAAGTAAACTACCCTGTGAACCACAATTTATCAGTACTAGGATGAGAGATCGTTCTGTACGTAAATCTTCGAACATTGGAACCTTTATAATTATAAGATGTATAATATAAATACTGTAATCTTAACGATAGTGAAGTTGCGTTATGCAAGTTAGTATAGGAAGAGTTCGATCTTTATTATAATCAATTCTTACGCTGGTATACGATTATGTTGAAAGACTCCCCCCCAGTGTGAAAAAGACATGGAAAATGCAGTTTTCTGGTGGAAAATTTTATGCTCCTTTTAGAAATAATTTATTTTAGTTACAAAAAGGTTTTTTAAACCCCAATTAATTCCTTTAAAATGAGCTATTGAACAACTCTACGATGTTAGTGCCAAGCTATCTCGGAAAAACAAAGAAAAAAAAAAGAAGAAAAAATATCCGTTGGGGAGAATAACGTGGTAAAAGTCTATTTTCTTGATTTTCAAGCCAATATATTTTCTTTGGTTATCCAAGCCAAAGGGCGGTAATGTTTCCTTATGGAGGATTTGGACAAGGCGGTTCTTTCAAGTGTACTTTTTGTTTTGATCTGACTCCTCTGATAGGAACTAGAGGGGTTTATATTTCGTAAACAGGACGTGAATCGTCCTTAATACGGTTGCTAGCTACCGCTGCAACACCGGATTAAATATAAAATGTACAAGCCTAATGCTGAAGTTAAGCTGTCTATGCAGATAGTATAGGCAAGAGGTTCGTTCTTATTGTAAAAAATATGATTATGGAATCAATGTCAATCTTGAACATGAAATGTTTTTATTGTAATGGTTTCTCTTTCTTTCTTCGTTTTTTCTTCTATTGAATAGTTCACAGACACCTCTGCAGCCATGATAATGATGGAAATTACATAACCCTATTATGTTTCGTTAACATGAGGCTAGGTGTCGTTCTTTATTATAATTAGAAATATCATATATAAAATTACTAGGCGCTAGAGTTCGTTCTTTACTGTGAAATAGGTTGCTAGCTACCGCTGCAACTCCGGACTATATCATTAACTATCAAATTAAGGTGAGATCTAATCATTATAGGCAAGAGTTCGTACTTTATATAAATGAATAAACAAAGAAAATATATTGGATTGAAAATCAAGAAAATTGATTTAACACGATATTCCACACACGGCATCTTTTTTCCGCTTTTTTTCTCTCTCAGCAGATAGCTGGGCACTGGAAAATCATAGAGAGTTGTATAATAGCTCATTCATTAAAGGAAATTGCTACATCTAGTGTATTTTTCTATTTAAAACTAAATAGTTTTTAAAGAGAAATCAAATTTTGTCACACACAAAAAAGCATTTTGGAATGTATTTTCATGCTGCAGTCTTTTCAGAGATATTTTGATTTTTGAACCAATCAAACAGTTCATGAGTAATTGAACACCTTATAGTATTAAAAATTAAATAGGCTAGAGGTTCGATCTTTACCATACTTTAAGGCCTTATGTATGGATATCCTAATGAATCGTCTTTTTGTAATTCTTTATGGTTCAATATGGCTCTAGGGGCTAGGATAGTTAAACTTTCAACGTTCACTTAAAAGGCTCGGGTTCGATTCCGCGTTGTGGTGAAAATTTTTGAACCTATAACATCTTCGAAACATTTGAACCTTTTAGAATCTATAAGGGATGTATAATGATAAATACTGGTAATCTTTTAACTATATTGAAGTTGCGTAGTTAGCAAGTTAGTATAGGGAGGAGTTTCGATCTTTATTATAATAACATGAACAAAAGTTAAGTAGAGTTTCGTTTTCTTTGATTTGTTATTTTAGAAATAATTTATTTAGTTACTATACGATTTTTAACCCAATGAATTTCTTTTAAAATAGGGCTATGAGAAACAAAACCTCTACGATGTTCCAGTGGCCAAGCTATCCTATGGATTACAAAAAACAAGTCCAAAAAAATATCCCGTTTGTGGAGGCAATAAACGAGGTTAAAGTCAAGTTATTGATTTTAAAAGCCAATATACTATTCCCTTGCTGTTCAAAGCCAAGCGACAGAAAGTTTACTATACAGGGGTTTTTCTGGACAAAGGCGGTTCTAATGGTGTAACTTTTTGTTTTGATCTGACTCTTTATGTTAGTAAACTATTGGTGTATAGATTCTTAACATTGGACGTGAATCGTCTATTACTAGGTTGCTAGCTAACCGCTGCAATCCCGGCATCAGTGGATCGTCTTTTTAATGTAAAAAATATATAAATCCGTAAATCTTAAACTGTAGTGAAGTTGCGTATGCAAGTTAGTATAGGCGAAGAGTTCGATCTTTATTAGATCTCTTACTAAGGTTGCCTAGCTACCGCTGGCAACCCGGATGTTTGAAAGACTGCAGTGTGTTTTTTTTGAACAGACATAAAAAATGCAGTTTTTGGTTGGAAAAAATTCTATTCTCTCTTAGAAATAATTTATTTAGTATACTATAGATCTGCTTAAACCAATTAATTCCTTTAACAATGAGCCATTGAACAACTCTCTACGATGTTCCAGTACCCAGCTATCTCTGGAAAAGAAAGAAAAGAAAGGAAAAAAATATCCCGTTTAGGCAGAATGTTGTAGTAGCTGCCACTTTTCTTGATTTCAAGCCAAGATATTTACCCTTGCTGTTCAAAGCCAAGGGACATGATTATAGTTTACTATACAGGGTTTTTCGCGACCAAGGCGGGGGTTCTAATGGTGTACTTTGAATTGATCGGACTCCTGTTTAGCGAACACTATTGGTTTTTATATTTCTAACTTAGGACGTGATCGTCTCTTACTAGGTTACTAGCTACCGTTGCGCAAACCGGATGAAAACTTAAACTAATTGCAATTATAATTCTAATTAATATGGAGATACGTACTTTACGGGTTGACAAACCAAAAAAAGTTTGCGTTCCAGGATACAATAATAACTTTGAAACTGAGATTGAAAAAATTCTTCTTCCAGGAGGAGACAAGAAAGTTAAAACTAATTATAAAAATTTTCATGTTAGTTTGTGTTGTTGAAAATTAAGAAATTACCTATTACTGATTAGGGCATCATAAATATATTTTGAGGTTTTTACAATAATAATTTTTAGGCGATTTAAGCCCAAAAAATACAATTTGTTCCAGGAGTTTCGGGTACTATTGAGGACAAGTAGCTATTATTACTATAGAGTTCATTACCATTGAAACTGTTTGATTGCTTCAAAAATCAAATATGCTTCGAAAAGGTGGACTGCAGTAGAAAATACATCAAAAATGCAATGTTTTTTTGGACAAAATTGATTCTACTTTAAAAAGCATTTTATTTTTTTAATTACTAAAGGCAATAGATGTTGCCAATTTTACTTAAAAATGAGCTATTATACAGCTCATATGATTTTCCAGCGCCAAGCTAGCTGGAGGAGGAAAATCAAGCGGAAAGAAAAAAATATACCGTGTGTGGAGGAATAATGGTGGTAAAAGTCCAATCTCTCTGATCTTCAAAGCCAATATATTTTCTTTGTTATTCAAAGCCAAAGGGTGTGGTAAATGTTCTTTATTAGAGGTTTCGGACCAAGGCCGGTCCTAATGGTGTACTTTTTGTTGAATCCTGACACTTTTTAGGAAGTGGGGGGTTTTATATTTTTTACACATTGGAGGTGATCGTCTCTTACTAGGTTTGCTAGTATACCGCTGCAAACCGGATTACTATACAAAACAGGAAAAACCCTACGGATTTTCTCTCTTTGAAAGAGTAAAGAGGACAAAACTACAATACCTGAACTAAGTCCAATGTATGCAATGCGTTTTTGTTATTCAACATGATCGTCGTTTTAATGTAAAATCATCTATACGAGTTCCAGTGCCAAGCTATCTCTGGATTACAAAAAGAAAAAAAAGAAAAATAAATATCCCGTTTAGGCAGGAAGTTGTAGTAGCTGCCACTTTTCATGATTTCAAGCAACTATATTTTCCCTTGCTGTTCAAGCCAAGGGACAGAAAGTTTACTTTACAGGGGTTTTGGACAAGGCGGTTCTAAAATGGTGTACTTTTGAATTTGATCTGACTTCTTTTTTTTTTTTTTTTTTTTTGAGGAACTATGGGTTTTTATATTCTTAACATTGGACGTGAATCGTCTCTTACTATAGTTTGCTAGCTACCGCTGCAAACTACCACCCGGATAATGGCCCTATTGAAACCTTAGTATATGCTAAAGGGTCGTTCTTTATTATAATTTTCAAGTGCCCAGCGAGCTGAGAGCAGTAATAAAAAAAGCGGGAAAGAAAAAAATACCCGTTTGTGGAGAATAACGTGGTTAAAGGTCAATATTCTTTATTTTCAAGCCAATATATTTTCTTGTTAATTCAAGCCCAAAGGGCGCGGTCAAGTTTCCCTTTATAGAGGGTTTCTGACCAAGGCGGTTTCTAATGGTGTTAATTGTTAGTGATCTGGGACTCTTTTTTTTCAGGGCAGTTAGGCGGTTTTTATATTTCTTACATTGGACTGTGTAGTCGCTCTTACTAGGTTGCTTCTGCTACCGCTTCAACCCGGATTAACCCCATTACGGTTCCTTTAAAATGACAGCCATTGAACAACTCTATACGATGTATCCAGTGCCCTGCTAGCTCGGCTTGGAATTACTAACCTATACTATATATTTAAGTGGCGGTATAAAATTATTAGTAGGGCAAAGAGGGTCGTTCTTTATTATAATTATATATCTTGACATTGGAGGTGATCGTACTCTAACTAGGGTTGCTATGCTACCGCTGCAACCCGGAGGATTGCTAGGATTACCGCTACAACCTGGATAAATGCAGTCTTGAATTCTAATCTTATTTTTAGTAACGTTACTATGGGCTGGAAGTTTGCTCTTTACTGTGCCTCTTTACAAGCTAAAACTGATGGAAAGAAAGAAAAGAAAGAAAAAAAGATGCCGTCTAGGCAGAAGAATTACTGTAGTAGCTGCCACTTTTCTTGATTTGCAAGGCCAATATATTCCCCATGCTGTTTCAATACAAGGGAAAGAAAGTTTCATATATAGGGGTTTCGGACAATCAAGGCGGTGTCTAATGGTGTACTTTGTGTTTTGATCTGACTCTGTTTTTTTGGGGAGTTATGGGTTTTTATATTTCTAAAGATGGGAAGCGATCATCTCTTACTAGGTTGCTGTAGCTACCGCTGCCAACCCGAATGCAATCTCGGATTTACCCATTACCTATACCAAATACCCAGTAGTTTTCGATCGTAGTTCGTGTGATCTGGTCTTTGAATTTAAATAATAGGCTCTTCTCTCTTGAATCTTCTGTCATATACATAAATGATATTTTCTTTATCACTTTTTGTCTTTTGAAATATTTTGATTCCTTTCGTCTTTTGCCAATAATTACTTACAAACAATACATCTAGATGTAGCAATTTGCTTCAAAATGAGCTATTAAACATAAACTGAAGCATTAACCAGTAATAATAAAACCTGGTTACAGAACAGGAAAAAGCCTACGGCTTTTTTATTCTGTCCAAATAGTAAGGAGACGGAACCTCAAACATTCAAGTCGGCCAACTAGTTCTAACGTACACAATGGTTTGATGTATCCAATGATAATCTTTTAATTAATCTTCTCATCACATTGTAAACAGTAACTCTTCTTACTATGTAAGCATCATTATGTAATGGTTTCTTATAACACTTCAGTTTTACTATGGAATGAAGATCGTTCTTTAGTCGTAATATAGCTCGTTTGTTAATGCTAAGTATACTTGTCGAAAGGAACGTGTATAAAATATTGCATTTCACTTATTACGTAAAACAATATGGTTATCTTTTAATGTATTATTACCAAAACAAGGAAAAAAGCCTACGGCTTTTCTTTCTTTGGAATAGTAAGAGACGCAACCTAAAAGAATCAGGAACAGCTAAGTCCAATATAAGCACACTGGTTTGTTATTCTAATGATCATCTTTTAATTTGGCGTTTATTACTAGGTTGGCTAGCTACCACTGCAACCCGGACTATGTAATTAATCAGGTTGCTAGCTACCGCTGCAACCTAGGTCTCTTATTTCTGCTACTATGGGCTAAGGTTTCGTTCTTTACTATAATTTTGCATCTTACTCTATTTTTAGGAGTTTTGTTATATTTCGTAGCATTGGAAACTGATTAATCTCGTACTAGGTTGCTAGCTTACTGCTTGCAACCCAAATTCACCAATATATTTATTTATGAGAGGCAGCCTGGCCGAGTGGTCCAAGGGCACTTGGATTGTTAGCCACCAGTCTCTTCGGAGGCGTGGTTTCAAATCTAACCGCTGGTATACGATTATTGTTTGAAAGACTGGAGTGTGAAAAAGACATCCCCCCCCCGAAAATGCAGTTTTTTTGTTGGAAAAAGGTATTTCTCTTTTAGAAATAATTTTATTTTAGTTACAAAAAGGTTTTTAACCCAATTAATTACTTTAAAAGGAGACTATTGAAAACAACCCTCTACGATGTTCCAGTGGCCAAGCTATCTGTGGAAAAGAAAAAAAAAAAATCAGAGAAAAAAGAAAAAAAAGAAAAAAATATTCCTGTTCGGCAGGAGAATAGAAATAACGTGGTTAAAGTCAATTTTCTTGATTTTCAACACCAAAGTATATTTCCCTTGCTGTTCAAGCCAAGTGAAAAAAAAAAGTTCTCCCTATACAGCGGGTTTAAGACACGGCGCGTCTCTAATGGTGTACTTTTGTTTTGATCTGACTCCTTTGTTTAGGAACTATGGGTTTTTATATTTCTTAACATTGGACGTGATCGGCTCGTACTAGGTTGCTAGCTACCGCTGCAAACCACGGATATTATAACCTATACTAACTGGACTAAGCCAGTAGTAATAGCCAAGAAGTTTATTTATCATTATAATGACGTCATATACCACTATACCTCTCTTTCTTTTCTCTGTTGGTTACTATGAAGATAGACATCGTTCCTTACTGTAAAATTATTGAATGAACAATATCGGTCCTTTAGGTAAACTTTACTAACCTATAATATAGTTAAGGTGGCCGATAAAAAGTTCAGTATAGGCAAGGCAGGTCGGTTCCTTATTATAAAACATTTTTAACTCTATTAATCTTCAAACATTTGACACCTTTATAAATTCATAAATGGATGTATAATATAAAATACTGTAATCTTCAACGATAGTGAAGTTGCCTAAGCAACGTTAGGAGAGGGAAAGAGTTCGATCGTGTATTCTAATCCCGGATGTGGGAGAAATTTTACAAAAAAAAAACCACTACCCTTTCAAATCTCGAAACATTTGAACCTTTTATAATCTTAGTAATGATGTGTAGGTAATAATAATAACAAAATTTAAATTAGAGTTCGTCCTTATTGTTATGTTAAGAAATTAGGTAAGTGATCGTCTCTTATTGTGATATTCATGAATGAGACCATTGACAGTTTTGACAGTTTTCTTATATAGTAATAATGACGTCCACTGCATCAAAAATACCAGTTTTTATTGGAAAAATTATTCTCCTTTAGAAAATCATTTATTGTAGTTACAAAAGCGTTTTAAAAACAAATTAATTTCCTCTAAAATGAGCTATTGAACAACCCTCTACGATGTTCCAGTGCCAAGCTATCTCTGGAAAAGAAAGGAAAAAAAAAAGAAAAAAAAATATCTCGCTTGGGAGGAGAATAACGTGGTAAAAGCCAATTCTGCTTGATTTTCAAGCCAATATAATTCCCTCGATGTTACAAGCCAAGGGACAGAAAGTTTCCTCATTACAGGGTTTCGGACAAGGCAATTTCTAATGGTGTACTTTTTGTTTTGATTGGACTCCTGCTTATAGGAGCCTATGGGTTTTTATATTTCTTAACATTTGGACTTGAATCGTCTCTTACTAGGTTGCTAAGCTACGCGCGTGCAACTCGGCATAAACAATAATAAATAATTTGTTTGAATTAAAAAAAGGTTTTTAACCCTCATAAATTTCCTGTGTATTAAATGAATCAATTGAACCAAACTGTCTACGGATATTTACAGTGCCAAGCTAAATCTTTTTATGTTGGAATTACCAAACCAATTACTATAATATAAGTGGCGTATAAAATTTAGTATAGGCAAGAGGTCGTTTCTTTATTAGAATTTTAACATTTTAAGGTATGTTTCTAGTTGTATTGAAATAATTAAAAAAACTATGCTCGGGATACCATGGATATTTTTTGCAGTGTACACAAGCTAATAAGAATATTCATATATATTAATTATTAAAGAAACATAAAATTTAATATAGGTAAGATGGTCGTTCTTATATAATACATCTAACTATAGTGAAGTTGCCTATTGCAAAGGTAGTATAGGGGAAAGAGTTCGATCTTTATTATTAATTTTTAATGTTATTATTACAAAACAGGAAAAAGCCTACGGCTTTTTCTTCTTGGAATATAGTAAGAGACGAACCTCAAAGAATCAGGCAGCCTAAATAAGTCCAAGTATTAAGACAATGGTTTGTTCTTCTAAATGATCATCCTTAATTTGGTGCTTCTTACTAAGGCTGCCTAGCTACCCACTGTCAACCCGGATTATGTGACTAATTAGGTTGAAAAGCTACCGCTTGCAACCTAGATATTCGTTTTGTCTGCCTAATATGGGATAATGTTCGTTCTTTACTGCAATTTTAAACCCATTAATTCCTTAAAAAAAAAAATGCCATAATGAACAACTTTCTACCGGTGTTCCAGTGCCATGCTATTTGTTCGAATTACTAAACCTAGTACTATAATTAAGTGGAGTATAAAATTTAGTATAGGCAAGAGGTCGCGTCTTATTATTAAACGATTCTTTACCATACTATAATGGCCTTATAGTATGATATACTAATGATCGTTCTTTTTGTAATTCTTTATGGTTACCATTATGCGTTCTAGTGGCTAGGATAGTTAACTCTTCAATTAACAGGCTCGGGTTCGATTTCCCGGTGTGGGAAAATTTTAACTCTATAATCTTCGAACATTGAACCTTTATAATCTATAATGATGTATAATATAAATACTGTAATTCTTAACTATAGTGAAGTTGGCGTATGCAAGTAAGTATAGGGAAGAGTTCGATCTTTATTATAATAATAACAATAATTTAATTAGAGTTCGTTCTTTATTGTTATGTTAGCATTGGACGTGATCGTCTTCTTATTGTGAATTTCTTAAGAAACATACATTAAAAAATTTCTCAAGGTTACTAAAAACGATTTATTCCTAATTAGAAGAAGTTTTAACCCATGAATTTTCCTTAAAATGAGCCATATGAAAAATTTCTCAGAGATGTTCCAGTTACAATCTATCTGTTGAATTACTAACCTATACTATAGATAAGCGGCGTATAAAATTTAGTATAGGTAAGAGGTCGTTCTTTATAACACCCTATATCAGTTACTAAGGGCCAGAGATCGTTTTTTACGTAACATTGATCAATCGTTACAACATAATTATAATTCTTATTTTAGCTACAAAGGGCTGGAAGTTTGTTCTTTAATGTAAACAAAAGTCTCTAATGTATGCAATGTTTGTTATTCAAAATGATCGTCCTTAATGTAATCGATCTTTATTATAAATATAAAAACTAGAAAAAAACATTTTTTAAGCATGATGAAGATTTAACAAAAAACTAATGTGTCAAAAGTAAGTTGCAAGTCCCCCCCCCCCCCCCTGAACGATTTTGTTTTGGCAGTACTATAATTGGTGTGGTTGTAATAATAATATGCATATGGCTCTTAACACTCATACTTCTTTATGGTTCGATAGGTCTAGTGGCTAGGATAGTTAACTTTCACCTTAACAGGCCTCGGGTTCGATTCCGGTGTGGGAAAATTTTAAAACTCTATAAATCTTCGAACATTTGAACTTATAATTTCATTAATGATGTATAATATAAAAAATACTGTAATCTTAAAACTATAGTGAAGTTGCATATGCAAGTAAGTATAGGGAAGAGTTCGATCTTTATTATATCTTTTGCTCTCTCAATTATTACTTCTCGATACGCCTGGTCGGTTGAAATACCTTTGTTTTGCTCTCTCAATTTTTACTTCTCGATACGCCCTGGTCGGTTGAATACCTTTGATCTTTCTCTTTTCAAGATACTAGCTCTGTTGTTTGTAGTACCTAATTTTCTTCAAATTGCGTATAGCTTGCTTCGATCTACCATTATTCTAATCAAGAATGAGAGAATTTTTCAGTTTTGACTTTCCTTATATACTAATTATGACGTCACTCTATTCACGTCATAGCTCTAATATAAAACTATGATGACGTCATTATTATCTAGTAGGGTTTCAGACAAGGTATTTCTAATGATGTACTTTTGTTTTGATCTGACTCTATTTTTAGGAGTTTTGGGTTTTTATATTTCTTAGCATTGGACTGAATCGTTCTATTATACTAGGTTGCTAGCTACTGCTGCAACCCAAATTCACATATATATTTATTTATGAGAGGCAGCCTGGCCGAGTGGTCCAAGGCACTGGTGTTAGCCACCAGTCTCTTCAGAGGCGTGGGTTCAATTCTTACCGCTGGTATACGATTATGGTTGAAAGACTGCAGTGTGAAAAGACATCAAAAATGCACAGTTTTGGTGGAAAAAATTTATTCTCTTTTAGAAATAATTTATTTTAGTTACTTTAGATTTTAACCCAATTAATTTCCTTCAAAACGCGCTATTGAACAAACCCTTTACGATGTTCCAGTGCCAAGCTATCTGTGGAAAAGAAAAAAGAAAAAAAAAAAGAAAAAAATATCCCGTTTAGGCAGAATGTTGTAGTAGCTGCCACTTTCTTGATTTTTCAAGCCAATATATTTCCCTTGCGTTCAAGCCAAGGGACAGAAATTTTACTATGCAGGGGTTTCGGACAAGGCGGTTCTAATGGTTGTAGTTTTTGTTTTGATCTGGACTCTTTTTAAGAACTATGGGTTTTTATATTTCTTAACATTGGACGTGATCGTCTCAATTACTAGGTTGTCTAGCTATCGCTGCAACCCGGGACCTGATAACAAACAGGAAAAATATTACAAAAAAGGAAAAAGCCTACGGCTTTTTTCTTCTTGAAATATTAAGAGACGAACCTCAAACGATCAAGTAGCTAACTAAGTCCAATGCATGCAATAACTTTTATATTCCAATGATCGTCTTTTAATGTAACATATCAGTTACTATGGGAGAGAGATCGTTCTTTACCTGTATTGTGGAGAATAACGTGGTTATAAAAGTCAATTTTCTTGATTTTCAAGCCAATATATTTTCTTTGTTATTCAAGCCAAAGGGCGGTAATGTTTCCTGTATAGAGGATTCGGACAAGGTGGTTCTAATGGTGTACTTTTTGTTTTGATCTGACTCTTTTTTAGGAGTTGGGGGGTTTTGAATAACGTGGTAAAAAGTCAATTTGTGATTTTCAAGCCAATATATTTTCTTTGTTATTCAAGCCAAAGGGCGGTAAGTTTTCTTTATAGAGGTTTCGGACAAGGCGGTTATAATGGTGTACTTTTTGTTTTGATCTGACTTTCATTCTTAGGAAACTATGGGTTTTTATATTTCTTAACATTGGACGTGATCGTCTCTTACTAGGTTGCTAGCTACCGCTGCAACCCGGACAAGTAGCTAACCAATTCCAATGTGTGCAATTGTTTGTTATTCCAATGATCGTCTTTTAATGTAATAATTGATTACAAACAGGAAAAAAAGCCTACGGCTTTTTCTTTCAAACAATCAAGACTAGCCTCAAACAATCAAGTAGCTTACTAAATCAAATGCATGTATTGGGTTTTTTTTATTCCAATGACGTCTTTTAGTGGAAAAAATTTTAATATATTGACCTTAAAATATAATAACTGTACTAGCCCGGATACTATAGTTAAGTGACCTATAAAAATTTGGTATAGGCAAGAGGTCGTTCTTTATTATAATTTCTTAGTAAGTTAACCTTTTTTTTTATCATTTCTTATATGTAACATATTTTATAATCTTATATGTAACATATTTATCATGATTCTCCAATAGTACAATGGTAAACATACCCATTGTCACGAGGGCGATCGGGGTTTCGATTTTGTTTTTCCCCGTTGTAGTAGGAATTTTAATTTGTTGACTTAAATATAACTTTACAAGCTACACTATAGTTAAGCAACCCATACCAGTTAGTATAGGCAAGAGTTGGATTTTATTGTAAGGATTAAAAAATTATTATAAATTCTATAATGTAACTTTTATTTTAAAAGTCATCGATAGTCTAATGGTAAGTATGCCCACTTTTTACTTGGAGAAGGGGGTTCGATTCCCCGTCGGGAAGAACTTTAATATGTTGAATTAAAAAAGCACTATCTTTTCAATTTAAAATTAAAAAGAATAATTGTTATTTACATTCTAGCTAAAATAATGAAGATAATATGAATGAACCACAGTGTTCAGTTTCTTGGACTTGAGAGTTTCGTTTTTAAACTATAAATACAAACAGGAAAAAGCCTACGGCTTTTTCTTCTTTTAAATAGTAAGAGACGAAACTCAAAACAATCAAGTAGCTAACTAAGTCCAATGTATGGAATGGTTTGTTATTTCAGTGATCGTCTTTTAAATGTAATAAGGGCAAAGAGTTCGTTCTTTACTATAATTATACAAGCTCTCTATGATTTTTCCAGTGCCCAGCTAGCTGAGCAGAAAGAAAAAGCGGAAAGAAAAAAAATATCCGTTTGTGGAGAATAACGTGGTAAAAGTCAATTTTCTTGATTTTCAAGCCAATATATTTTCTTTGTTATTCAAGCCAAAGGGAAGGTAAGTTCCTTTATAGAGGATTCGGGACAAGGCGGTTCTAATGGTGTACTTTTTGTTTGATCTGACTCTTTTTCTTTAGGAGTTGGGGGGATTTATATTCTTGTGACATGGAGGTGATCGTCTCTTACTAGGTTGCTAGCTACCGCTGCAACCGGATTTATGGTGAACTATATCGGTCCCTTATGGTAAGTTGCTAGCTACCGCTGCAACCCGGATAATAAACTGATTACAAACAGGAAAAAGCCTACGGCTTTTTCTTCTTTTAAATAGTAAGATACGAACCTCAAACAATCAAGTAGCTAACTAATTCCAATGTAGCAATTGTTTGTTATTTCAACGATCGTCTTTAATGTAAAATACATAATCCATTATTATGTTTCAGTTAACATTGGGCTAGGTGTCCTTCTTTATTGTAATTCGTTCTTTATAATTATTTAATGTTCGTTCTTTACTGTATATAAAATTATTAAGCACACCAAAATCCCGTGTCGAGTATCTAAAACCTAGCATAAAAACAAAACTAATTTTAAAATTTTCAGGTATTTATCTTGTTTGAATTACAAAAATTAGTATATTGGTTAGACACCATAAATATTTTTGCAGTTTAAAATAATAAGTTTAGTGATTCTGGACTGAAAAACTAAAATAATTGCAATTATGAGACAATAATATGGAGATATGTAGGACTTAGATACGGGTTACAGGATACAATACATAAATTTGAACTGAGATGAAAAAAAAATTTCTTCCAGGAGACAAAAAGCAAAAACTAATTTTAGGAATTTTCATGTATTTTTGTTGTTTAAATTAAAAAATTACTATTACTGATTAGGACATCATAAATATTTTTGCAGTTTACATAATAATTTTAGCGATTAAGCCAAAAAAGAAAATTTTGGTTTCCAGGAGTTTCGGTTTTTACTATTGAGACAAGTAGCTATTATTACTATAGAGTTCATTACATGGACTGTTTATTGCTTCAAAATTCAAATATCTTTGAAAAAGACTGCAGTATGAAAATACATCAAAAATGCAATTTTTTTGACAAAATTGATTCTACTTTAAAAAGTATTTTATTTTTAAATACAAAAGGACTAGATGTTGCAATTTTCCTTTAAAATGAGCTATTATACAGCTCTCTATGATTTTCCAGTGCCCAGCTAGCTGAGCAGAAAGAAAAAGCGGAAAGAAAAAATATCCCGTTTGTGGAGAATACGTGGTAAAAGTCAATTTTCTTGATTTTCAAGCCAATATATTTTTCTTTGTCTATTCAAGCCAAAGGGAGGTAAGTTTCCTTTATAGAGGATTCGGACAAGGCGGTTCTAATGGTGTACTTTTTGTTTTGATCTGACTCTTTTTTTAGGAGTTGGGGGGTTTATATTTCTTGACATTGGAGGTGATCGTCTCTTACTAGGTTGCTAGCTACCGCTGCCAACCCGGATATTCATGAATGAGACCATTACAGTTTTGACGTTTCTATAATAGTACTATGACGTCACTGCATCAAAAAAATACAGTTTTGATTGGAAAAATTTATTCTCTTTTAGAAATAATTTATTTTAGTTACAAAAGGGTTTTTAACCCAATTAATTTCCTTTAAAATGAGCTATTGAACAACCCTCTACGATGTTCCAGTGCCAAGCCATATCTCTGGAAACAAAGAAAAAAAAAGAAAAAAATATCCCGTTGGGGAGAATAACGTGGTAAAAGTCTATTTCTTGATTTTCAAGCCAATATATTTCCCTTGTTATCCAAGCCAAAGGGCGGTAAGTTTCCTTTATGGAGGATTTGGACAAGGCGGTTCTAATGGTGTACTTTTTGTTTTTGATTTTTTTCTGACTCCTCTGTTAGGAAATACGGGTTTTTATATTTTCTTAACATTAGGACGTGATCGTCTCTTCTAGGTTTGCTAGCTACCGCTGCAAACCGGATGGACGTGATCGTCTCTTATTGTGATATTCATGAATGAGACCATTTACAGTTTTGACGTTTCTTATATAGTAATTAGACGCAACTGCATCAAAAAATACAGTTTTTATTGGAAAAAAAAAAATTTATCTCTTTTAGAAATAATTTATTTTTAGTTACAAAAGGTTTTTTAACCCAATTAATTTCCTTTAAAATGAGCTATTGAACAACCCTCTACGATGTTCCAGTGCCAAGCTATCTCTGGATACAAAGAAAAAAAAAAAAGAAAAAAATATCTCGTTTGGGGAGAAGAGAATACGTGGTAAAAGTCAATTTGCTTGATTTTCAAGCCAATATATTTCCCTTGCTGTTCAAGCCAAGGGACAGAAAGTTTCCTATACAGGGGTTCGGACAAGGCGATTTAATGGTGTACTTTTTTGTTTTTGATCTGACTCCTGCTTTAGGAGCTATGGGTTTTTATATTTCTTAACATTGGACGTGATCGTCTCTTACTAGGTTGCTAGCTACCGCTGCAACCCGGATTGCTAGCTACCGCTGCAACCCGGATTTACTAACCTATACTATAGTTAAGTGGCCTATATATTTTCCTATATATAGGCAAGAGGTCGTTCTTTATTATAATTTGAAACCAATCAAACAGTTCATGGTAATGAAACTCTATAGTAAAAAAATTTAAATAGGCTAGAGGCTATTTAAATAGGCTTTTAATCCCTATTTATGTTTCAGTTAACATGGGCTAGGGTCGTCGTTCTTTATTGTAAAACTTTATTATATAATAATGTAAATACTGTAATCTTAACTATAGTGAAGTTTGCGTATGCAAGTTAGTATAGGGAAGAGTTCGATCTTTATTATATTATTACAAAACAGGAAAAAGCCTACGGCTTTTTCTTCTTTGGAATAGTAAGAGACGAACCTCCAAAGAATCAGGCAGCTAACTAAGCAATATAAGCAATGTTTGTTCTTCTAATGATCATCTTTTCAATTGGTGTTTTCTTACAGGTTGCTAGCTACCACTTAAACCCGGATTATGTAATAGGTTGCTAGCTACCGCTGCAACCCCTAGATAATCTTATTTCTGCCTACTATGGGCTAAAGTACTTCGTTCTTTCATGGTAAAACTAGCAAAATAACATTTTTTTTACGTATTGAGCTTGATGAAGATTTAACTAATGTGTCAAAAAGTAAGGTTGCAAGTCGATGATTGTTTTTGGCCTTATTATAATTGGTATGGTGAAATAATAATATGCATATGGCTCTTAAATCATGCTTCATTATTGTTTCCATATGGTCTAGTGGCTAGGATAGTTAACTATCCACTTAACAGGTTCGGGTTTTCGATTCCCGGTGTGGAAAATTTTTAACTCTATAATCTTCGAACATTTGAACCTTTTTTAATTTATAAAGATGTATAATATAAATACTGTAATCTTAACTATAGTGAAGTTGCGTATGCAAGTTAGTATAAGGAGGAAGAGTTCGATCTTTATTATAATGTAACAATGATTAATCTTTACATTAATTATAATCTTATTTTAGCTACAATGGGCTGGAAGTTTGTTCTTTAATGTAAACCAAAGTCTAATGTATGCAATGGTCATGTTATTCAAATGATCGTCCTTAAATGTAATGTTGAATTACTAACCTATACTATAATTAAACACACACTGCATAAAAAAATTTAGTATAGGTAAGAGGTCGTTCTTTATTATAAACCTGGCCGAGTGGTCCAAGGCACTGGTGGTTAGCCACCAGTCTCTTCGGAGGCGTGGGTTGGTTCAAATCTTACCGCTGGTATACGATTATGTTTGAAAGACTGCAGTGTGAAAAGACATCGAAAATGCAGTTTTGGTGGAAAAATTTATTCTCTTTTAGAAATAATTTATTTAGTTACAAAAGGTTTTTTAACCCAATTAATTTCCTTTAAAATGAGCTATTGAACAACCCTCTACGATGTTCCAGTGCCAAGCTATCTGTGGAAAAGAAAAAAAAGAAAAAAAGACAGAAAAAAAATATCCCGTTTAGGCAGAATGTTGTAGTAGCTGCCACTTTCTTGATTTCAAAGCCAATATATTTCCCTTGCTGTTCAAGCCAAGGGACAGAAAGTTTTCCTATACAGGGGTTTCGGACAAGGCGGTTCTAATGGTGTACTTTTTGTTATGATTGACTCCTTTGTTAGGAATTATGGGTTTTTATATTTCTTAACATTGGACGTGATCGTCTCTTACTAGGTTGCTAGCTACCGCTGCAACCCGGATTGCTAGCTACCGCTGCAACCCGGATTCCTTTCTCGATACCCCTGATCCGTAACATACCTCTGTTTTGCTCTGTCATATTTTCATTTTCTTAAATTCTGGATCACAAGACATCTTAGTAGCAATCCTTACGCGTTCTCGAGCTTTATTGCGTTCGGTGCATTTTTTATCTTCTTTTGAAATAAACTTTCCTATATTTCAGGATGTTAGCTTTATTTTTTGTGTAGTAAAGTTTTCTATTAGTAGAAATTTGGATTGCTCTATTTTGATAGTTTTTTTGATTATTCTTTTTTTTTTCCACTCGCGTGAGACCATATTTTTTCAAGGTTTAAAATTATTAAGTACACAATACCCCGTGTCGAGTATCTAAAAACCTAGCATAAAAAAAAAACTAAAAAACTTTTAAATTTTCAGGTATTTATCTTGTTTGAATTACAAAATAGTATTATTGGTTAGACACCATAAATATTTTGCAGTTTACATAATAAGTTAGCGATTCTGGACTGAAAACTAAAATAATTGCAATTATAAGACAATAACATGAGATACGTACTTTACGGGTTACAAACCAAAAAAGTTTAGGTTCCAGGATACAATAATAACTTTGAACTGAGATGAAAAAAAATTTTCTTCCAGGAGACAAAAAGTAAAAGTTAATTATAAAATTTTCAGTATTTTTGTTGTTTTCAAATTAAGAAAATTACTATACTGATTAGGCATCATAGATATTTTTTGCAGTTACATAATAATTTTAGCGATTCTAAGCCAAAAAAGAAAATTTTGGTTCAAGGAGTTACGGTTTACTATTGAGACAAGTAGCTATTATTACTATAGAGTTCATTCCATGAACTGTTTGATTGCTTCAAAATTGAAATATCTTTGAAAAGACTGCAGCATGAAAAATACATCAAAAATGCAATTTTTTGACAAAATTGATTCTTACTTTAAAAAGTATTTTATTTTAATTACAAAAGTGACTAGAGTTGCAATTTCCTTTAAAATGAGCTATTATACAGCTCTCTATGATTTTCCAGTGCCCAGCTAGCTGAGAAGGAAAAATCAAGCGGAAAGAAAAAAATATCCCGTTTGTGGAGAATAACGTGGTAAAAGTCAATTTTCTGATTTTCAAGCCAATATATTTTCTTTGTTATTCAAGCCAAAGGGCGGTTTAAGTTTCCTTAATAGGGGTTCGGACAAGGTGGTTCGAATGGTATACTTTTTCTGTTTTGATCTGACTCTTTTTTTAGGAGTTAGGGGTTTTATATTTCTTACATTGGAGGTGATCGTCTCTTACTAGGTTGCTAGCTACCGCTGCAACCCGGAAAAAAGAAATCGAAACCTAAAACAATCAAGTAGCTAACTAAGTCCAATGTATGCAATGGTTGTTATTCCGATGATCGTCTTTTAAGTAAAACATTCTTAACATGGACGTGATCGTCTCTTACTAAGTTGCTAGCTACCGCTGCAACGACAATTTTTTCCTTTTTAAAACGAGCCATTTCAAAGCTCTCTATTTATGAGATTAATGAAAATACATCATCTATATAATAATTCCTTACAGTACTTCAGTTACTATGGAATAAAGTTCGTTCTTTAATGTAATTTCCTTTAAAATGAGCTATTATACAGCTCTCTATG
Source organism: Artemia sinica (assembly GCA_027921565.1). Taxonomy (NCBI): domain Eukaryota; kingdom Metazoa; phylum Arthropoda; class Branchiopoda; order Anostraca; family Artemiidae; genus Artemia; species Artemia sinica. Next base: position 20,017 of record JAPEVW010000756.1, read on the forward strand.
ATTTCACAGTGCCCAGCTAGCTGACGAGAAAAAAAGCGGAAAGAAAAAATTATCACCGTTTTGTGGAGAATAACGTGGCATCATTGATCAATCTTTAACATGAAATGTTCTTGTAATCGTTTTTTAACTATAAATACAAAACAGGAAAAAAGCCTACGGCTTTTCTTCTTTTAAATAGTAAGAGACGAAACTCAAACAATCAAGTAGATAAACTAAGTCCAATGTATGGAATGGTTGTTCATTTCAGTGATTTAACTCAACCTATACTATAGTTAAGTGGCCTATATAATTTAGTATAGGTAAGAGGTCGTTCTTTATTATTATTTAAAACATCAAACAGCCTACCAATTCTAAAGCATTAACAAACCTACCTTGTTTAAAACAACAACAACAACCTACCTAGTTTAAAACATCAACACCCTACCTAGTTTAAAAGATCAACAGCCTACCTATTTTAAAACACTAACAAATCACCTTGTTTAAAACAACAGCAACACCCAGCCTAGTTTAAAACATCAACATCCTACCTAGTTTTTTAAAATAAGTCAACAGATACCAATTCTAAAACATTAACAGCCTACCTATTTTAAAAACAACAACAATAAAACCTACCTAATTTAAAAAAATATTCAAACAAGACCTAACAATTTTAAAGCATCAGTGCGGGTACAAACTAAACCAAAACCTGCAGGGACAAATCCCCGTCTCTATCGAAGGAATTCGGAGTTTCTGTACCAAATTTATGAAATATCTCTGAAAGTCCAGGGAAGTTCAGAAACATATCATAGCTGTGACGTTTGGTATCGTCAGCTAACACTAAATAGGCCTTTGATACGACCTTAAAAACATTATTTACTTCTTCTAGATTATGTAGGTTATTATCAGGATGGAATTTTAACGTGAAAAACGACGGTACGACTTTTTAATGTCTTCTTTTGTAGCGTTCTCTCTCGGTAATTCTAGAACAGAGTAAAAATCCCTCTGGTCTTGGTTTGTCTTTTGTCGCTCTTGATCTTCAGAGTAAGAGGACCTAGCTTCAGAACTGTAGCTCTTAAATCCTGATGGATTGGGACTACCTTTTTCTTTTTTTTTTCGATCTATTTTTGGTTACTTCCAATCATAATTTTTGCATCTTTTTCTTTTTTTGCATTTTTGCGAGTCTTCATCAGTCTGCCGTTCACAAGTTTGGTCATCGGCATCATTAGCTTCAGCTCCAATAGCGACAGTTTTAATATGATACGACTTTAAAGTCAGATGATGGTACACCTGAAGAGTAGAGTTGTTGTGATTTACTTTTTCTTTAAGCTTTTCTGGGTCTTTTTTAGTATTGCTTAAAGAAACAGGTCCTGCATTCAATTTGCAGTTTTCATTTCTGGAAGACACCCCTTCCATTTAGCAGCTTTCATCGCTGGAAGGCCCAAGCTACTGCATCCCAATACTACTTTTTCAACGCAAGTGGGTTTTGTTAGTAAACCCCAGGCAATCCTTTTGCTGAAAACCTTTTCACTAACTCTTTCCCTCTTAGCTTCAACAACTTTCCTAGCATCAAGCCACGCTTTCTCATACTGAGATAAGTTTTCTGTTGCTTTGTGTTCTATCTGTTGTGTTCTAAAGTTGCAAGAATAAAAAATACTAGGTAGGTTTTGTTGTTGTAATAAACTACTACATGAGAGATCCTCTTGACTAACACCATTTATGATCGATCCTTATGTCCCACTATACAAGTTTGTATAGGCAAGAGTTTCGTTCTTTATTGCAATTAATTTTCAAGAGAACAAGTTGCTTTATTCAACAAATGGCTTGAATCTTAAAGGCAAAGTCGGTATTATGAGGATTAACATTGTACCCTCGTTATAGAGTGAATTTTAATAAACTACTACATGAGATCCTCTTAAACTAACACCATTTATGATCGATCCTTATGTCCCAAAATACAATTTTGGTATAGGCAAGAGTTCGTTCTTGATTGCAAACAAAAACCAAAAAAAACAAAAAAAAACTCTTTTCAAGATACTATCTCTCTGTTGTTTGTGTAGTACTGTTTTTTCAACTTGCGTGCGACTTGCTTGATTGAAAACCATTATGTAATTATGAATGAGAACATTTTCATCTTTGTAGTTTCTTAAGTAGTAATTATGACGTCACAGCGTAATGATTTTGTTGACGTCAAGAGCAATGATATTATTTCATGACGTCTTCAGAAACAACAATTAATTTCATGTTTTTCTATTCACGTCATAGCTCTAATATAAAACTATGATGACATTTATTATTTATCTAGTAGGGTTTCAGACAAGGTAATTCTAATGATGTACTTTTGTTTTGATCTGACTCTATTTTTCAGGAGTTTGTTTATATTTCTTAGCATTGGACTGATCATCTCTTACTAGGTTGCTAGAATACTGCTGCCAACCCAAATTTCACATATATATTTATTTAGAGAGGCAGCCTGGCCGAGTGGTCCAAGGCACTGGGCTTAGCCACCAGTCTCTTCGGAGGCGTGGTTCAAATCTTACCGCTGGTATACGATTATGTTGAAAAGACTGGATCGTGTGAAAAGACATCGAAAATGCAGTTTTTGGTGGAAAAAATTTATTCTCTTTTAGAAATAATTTTATTTTAGTTACAAAAGGTTTTTAACCCAATTAATTTACTTTAAAATGAGCTATTGAACAGCCCTCTACGATGTTCAGTGCCAAAGCTATCTGTGGGAAAAAGAAAAAAAAAAAAGAAAAGAAAAAAAATATCCCGTTTGGGGAGAATAACGTGGTTAAAGCAATTTTCTTGATTTTCAAGCCAATATATTTCCCTTGCTGTTCATGCCAAGGGACAGAAAAGTTTCCTATACAGGGGTTTCGGACATGGCGGTTCTAATGGTGTTACTTTTGTTTTGATACTGACTCCTTGTTAGGAACTATGGGTTTTATATTTCTTAAACATGGACGTGATCGTCTCTTACTAGGTTGCTAGCTACCGCTGCCAACCCGGATTGCTAGCTACCGCTGCAACCCGGATAAACCATATACTATAATTAAGTGGCGTATAAAAAATAGTAGTATAGGCAAGAGGTCGTTCTTTATATAAAAAACAGGAAAAAGCTTACGGCCTTTTCTTCTTTGAAATAGTTAGAGACGAAACCTCAAGCAATCAACTAGCTAAACTAAGTCCAATAAAGCAATGGTTTGGTAATCCAATGATCGCTTTTAATATATTGGAGATAATTGTCTCTTACTATGTTGCTAGTACCGCTGCAACCCGTAAAGTTTAATTACTATAGGCTATAGTTCGTTTCTTAATATAAAAAATTTTTAACTCTATAATCTTCGAACATTTGAACCTTTTATAATTTATAATGATGTATAATATATAAATACTGTAATCTTAACTATAGTGAAGTTGCCTATGCAAGTTAGTATAGGGAAGAGTTCGATCTTTATTATAAACTATAGATTTTTAACCCAATTAATTTCCTTTAAAATGAGCTATGAAACAACCCTCTACGATGTTCCAGTGCCAAGCTATCTCTGGATACACCCCAAGAAAAAAAAAAGAAAAAAAAAAAAGAAAAAAATATCCCGTTTAGGCAGAATGTTGTAGTAGCTGCCACTTTTCTTGATTTTCAAGCCAATATATTTCCCTTGCTGTTCAAGCCAAGGGACAGAAATTTACTATGCAGGGGGTTTCGGACAAGGCGGTTCTAATGGTGTACTTTGTTTTGATCTGACTCTTTTTTTAAAGAACTATGGGTTTTTATATTTCTTAACATTGGACTTGATCGTCTTTTACTAGGTTGCTAGCTACCGCTGCAACCCGGATAACTGGTATACGATTATGTTTGAAAGACTGCAGTGTGAAAAAGACATCAAAAATGCAGTTTTTGGTGGAAAAATATTATTCTCTTTTAGAAATAATTTATTTTAGTTACTATAGATTTTTAACCCAATTAATTTCCTTTTAAAATGAGCTATTTGAAACAACCCTCTACGATTGTTCCAGTGCCAAGCTATCTGTGGAAAAGAAAAAAAAAAAGAAAAAAATATCCCGTTTTGGGGAAGAATAACGTGGTTTAAAGTCAATTTCTTGATTTTCAAGCCAATATATTCCCTTGCTGTTCAAGCCAAGGGACAGAAAGTTTTCCTATACAGGGGTTCGGGTTTTCGGACAAGGCAGTCTTATGTGGTGTACTTTTGTTTTGATCTGACTCCTTTGTTAGGAACTATGGGTTTTTTATTCTTAACATTGGACGTGATCGTCTCTCTTACTAGGTTGCTAGCTACGCTGCAACCCGAATAAAGTTGGTTCTTTAATGTAATGTACAAAAAGACATCAAAAAGGGGAGAAGAACTTTTAATATGTTGTATTAAAAGCACTATCTTTTCAATTTAAAATTTAAAAAAGAAACTTGTTTATTTACATTCTAGCTAAAATAATGAAGATAATATGAACGAACCACAGTGTTCAGTTTTTTTGGACTTGAGTTTGTTTTTTTTAACTATAAATACAAACAGGAAAAAGCTTACGGCTTTTCTTCTTTTAAATAGTAAGAGACGAAACTCAAACAATCAAGTAGCTAACTAAGTCCAATGTATGGAATGGTTTGTTATTTCAGTGATCGTCTTTTAATGTAAAAATATAAATACTGTAATCTTAACTATAGTGAAGTTGCGTATGGAAGTTAGTATAGGGAAGAATTCGATCTTTATTATATATTTTCAGAAAATAATTAGTGGTTTATAATCTATTAAACTGGTCTTTTACCATAAACAAGATTTTAATTTATGTCTAATATTAATCATAAGGAAAATTCATCATCTATATAATGATTTCTTATAATGTTAATGTAATTTTTATTTCTAGCTCTCTACAATGAGTTTAACAAGACTTGTATTAGTAAAAAAAAATCCCTTTGCAAGAATAAGAGAATGAATAAATATTAAGTAGGGTATTGGATCGATCTCACGACTCCAGACAGAGCTAATTCTCTTACAACGCCATACCTAATTTAGTAAAGCCAAGAGGTCGTTCTTTATTATAAAACTATAAATAAGTGGCGTATAAAATTTAGTATAGGCAAGAGGTGTTCTTTATTATAATTCGTTCCTTAATGTAAAAATTACAAACAGGAAAAAGTCTACGGCTTTTTCTTCTTTGGAAATAGTAAGAGACGATCCTCAAACAATCAGACAGCCAACTAGGTTTTATAATTTGTTCTTTAACATAAACGTCATTAATCGGATATTTAATAAATCCTTTATGGTCTAGAGGTTGGGGATAGCTCTCACCCAGTTGGCTTGAGTTCAAATTTTGTATGGGAAATTTTAACTTATGATGATTTCTTAAGGAACATAATTTAAATTTCTTAATGTAATAAAAATAATTTATTTTAATTACAAGAAGTTTTTAAACCCCATTAATTTTCTTTAAATGAGCCATTGAACAACTCTCTAATGTTCCAGTGCCAAGCTATCTGTTGAATTACTAGCCTATACTATAATTAAGTGGCGTATAAAATTTAGTATAGGCAAGAGGTCGTTCTTTATTATAACCGGACTAAAAATTATTATCATATGACTTATATGTTACTTTATTTATGAGTCATCGATAGTCTAATGGTAAGTGTGCCCACTTTTTTCTTGGGAGAAGGGGGTTCGATTCCCCCGTCGGGAGAACTTTTAATATGTTGAATTAAAAGCACTATCTTTCAATTTAAAATTTAAAAAAAGAAATTTTTTATTACATTTCTAGCTAAAATAATGAAGATAATATGAATGAACCACAGTGTTCAGTTTCTTTGGACTGAGTTCGTTTTTTAACTATAAATATACAAACAGGAAAAAGCCTACGGCTTTTTCTTCTTTTAAATAGTAAGAGACGAAACTCAAACAATCAAGTAGCTAACTAAGTCAAAATGTATGGAATGGTTTGTTATTTCAGTGATCCTCTTTTAATGTAAAAAAAATATAAATACTGTAATCTTAACTATAGTGAAGTTGCGTATGCAAGTCAGTATAGGAAGAGTTGATCTTTACTATATTACCATATCGTAAAAAATTTATTTTATAATAATAATTATTTTGTTCACTTACAAAAGGTTTCTATATACAGAAATTTCCGTTAAAATGAGCCATTACCACAGCTCTTTATTATGACCACGAACTGCTGATTTTAATATTTCAGTTATTATGGGTTACAGTTCGTTCCTTAATGTAAAACGTGGTTAAAAGTCAATTTCTTGATTTTCAAGCCAATATATTTCCCTTGCTGTTCAAGCCAAAGGGACAGAAAGTTTCCTATACAGGGGTTTCGGACAAGGCGGTTCTAATGGTTGTACTTTTTCTTTTGATCTGACTCCTTTGTTAGGAACTATGGGTTTTTATATTCTTAACATTGGACGTGATTGTCTCTTACTAGGTTGCTAGCTACCGCTGCAACCCGGATTTACTATAGGCTAGAGTTCGTTCCTTATTATAACGTCTTCAGAAACAACAATATAATTTCGTGTTTTTCTATTCACGTCATAGCTCTAATATAAAAAATATGATGACATTCATTATTTATCTTAGTAGGGTTTCAGACAAAGGTAATTCTAATGATGTAACTTTTGTTTTGATCTGACTCTATTTTAGGAGTTTTAGGTTTTTATATTTCTTAGCATGACTGATCGTTCTTACTAGGTTGCTAGCTACTGCTGCAACCCAAATTCACATATATATATTATTTATGAGAGGCAGCCTGGCCGAGTGGTCCAAGGCACTGGTGTTAGCCACCAGTCTCTTCGGAGGCGTGGGTTTCAAATCTTACCGCTGGTATACGATATATGCTTGAAAGACTGCAGTGTGAAAAAGACATCAAAATGCAGTTTTTGGTGGAAAAATTTATTCTATTTTAGAAATAATTTATTTTAGTTACTATAGATTTTTAACCCAATTAATTTCCTTTAAAATGAGCTATTGGAACAAACCCTCTCTACGATGTTCCAGTGCCAAGCTATCTCTGGATACAAAAGAAAAAAAAGAAAAAAAAATCTCGTTTAGGCAGAATGTTGCGTAGTAGCTGCCACTTTCTTGATTTTCAAGCCATATATTTCCCTTGCTGTTCAAGCCCACGGGGACAGAAAGTTTCCTTTATACAGGGGTTTCGGACAAGGCGGTTCTAATGGTGTACTTTTGTTTTGATCTGACTCCTTTGTTAGGAACTATGGGTTTTTATATTTCTTAACATTGGACGTGATCGTCTCTTACTAGGTTGTTAGCTACCGCTGCAAAACCGGAAATGACCAATATGATGAACTACGTCGTTCCTTTATGTAACTAAAATAATGAAAGATAATATGAATGAACCACAGGGTTCAGTTTTTTTGGACTTGAGTTCGTTTTTTAACTATAAATACAAACAGGAAAAAGGAAAAAGCCTACGGCTTTTTCTCTTTTAAATAGTAAGAGACGAAACTCAAAACAATCAAGTAGCTAACTAAGTCCAATGTATGGAATGGTTTGTTATTTCAGTGATTACTAAACCTATACTATAGTTAAGTGGCCTATATAATTTAGTATAGGCAACTAATATTTCTTAACAAGGAGGTCGTTCTTTATTATAATCTTAATTATAACCATTGAACAACTCTCTACGATCTTCTAGTGCAAAGCTGTCTGTTGAATTAATAACCTATACTATAATTAGGTGGCATATAAAATTTAGTATAGGCAAGAGGTCGTTCTTTATATATTATTGTAGGCAATTTAGTATAGGGAAGAGTCGATCCTTTATTATAATATTTTAGTACTGATTTTTAACTTGCGTGTAGCTTGCTTTGATCTAACCATATGTATTCATGAATGAGACCATTTACAGTTTTGACGTTTTATATATAGTAAATTAGACGTCACTGCATCAAAAATACAGTTTTTATTGGAAAAAAATTTATTCTCTTTTAGAAATAATTTATATTGAGTTACAAAAGGTTTTTAACCCAATTAATTTCCTTTAAAATGAGCTATTGAAACAACCCTCTACGATGTTCCAGTGCCAAGCTATCTCTGGAGACAAAGAAAAAAGAAAAAAATATCCCGTTTTGGGGAGAATAACGTGGTAAAAGTCTATTTTCTTGATTTCAAGCCAATATATTTTCAATTGTTATTCAAGCCAAAGGGCGGGTAAGTTATCCTTTATGGGAGGATTTGGACAAGGCGGTTCTAATGGTGTACTTTTTGTTTTGATCTGACTCTTTTTTAGGAGCTACGGGTTTTTATATTTCTTAACATTGGAGGTGATCGTCTCTTACTAGGTTGCTAGCTACCGCTGATGCAACCCGGATATTTATGAGAGGTCAACCTGGCCGAGTGGTGGTCCAAGGCACTGGTGTTAGCCACCAGTCTCTTACGGAGGCGTGGGTTCAAATCTAACAGCTGGTAAACGATTCATGTTTGAAAGACTGCAGTTGTGAAAAGACATCGAAAATGCAGTTTTTGGTGGAAAAAATTATCTCTTTTAGAAATAAATTTATTTTAGTTACAAAAGGTTTTTAACCCAATTAATTCCTTTAAAATGAGCTATTGAACAACCCTCTACGATGTTCCACCAGTGCCAAGCCATCTTTGGAAACAAAGAAAAAAAAAAGAAAAATTAATATTCCCGTTTAGGAAGAAACTGTTGTAGTAGCTGCCACTTTCTTGATTTTTCAAGCCAATATATTTCCTTTCTGTTCAAGCCAAGGGACAGAAAGTTTCCTATACAGGGGTTTCGGACCAAGGCGGTTATCTAATGGTGTACTTTTTGTTTTGATCTGACTCCTTTTTTAGGAACTATGGGTTTTATATTTCTTAACATTGGACGTGATCGTCTCTTACTAGGTTGCTAGTACCGCTGCAACCCGGATTTCTTCTGTGTGATAGGATTCAGCTGTATCCGATGAAATAGTTTTTCTCAATCACGTTTTTTACCCTTGCGCTACTATGGGCCACGGCTGAGCCTTTTACTACGTTGCAACTACAGCTGCCACCATGATAATTTAGAATTCGATATTTATATAGCTGAGAAGTTCGTTCTTTACTGTAATTTTTCTTCTTGAAATAGTAAGAGACGAATGCTCAAAATGCAAGTAGCTAACTAATTCCAATGTATGCAATGGTTTTTATTCCAACGATGATCGTTTAATGTAACTATTTCTTTTTTATACTAAGGGGCGGATCTCTCTCTGCTAGTCCTTATTTATGTTCAGTTAACATGGCTAGGTGTCGTTCTTTTATTGTAAAACAAAAAATTAAACTAATTTTTAAATTTGCAGGTATTGTTTCTAGTCTAAATTAAAAGATTAAAACTATTTGTTCAGACACCATAAATCTTTTTGCAGTTTATAACTTATAGCGATTCTGAACTAAAAACGAAAATAAAGTAAAAATTAATTTTTTCAATTCGTTTTTACGTCACGTACGCTCACTTAACGTCATAGATGGTTTTAGTACACAATCAGGTTTTTTAGATATATACGTCATGTCACTTATATATGTCATATATGGTTATTAGTAGATAATCGGTAAAATATTCGTTCTTTATTTAATTATGTAATAGGAGTAAATACATCTAACGACTATGGACGTGTCGTTGATCAAAATATTGTCAATACAAAATTAAGTTTGGTACCGTAAAAAAATAAATTAATTAAAAAAAAAGGTTAAGTGCAAAAAGAAGCTAGATCTCGAGATTTTCCTTAAAATGACCATTGAAACAAACATCTACTACGATGATTACAGTGCCAAGCTATTGTGGAAAAGAAGAACGAACTAAAAAATATCCCGTTTTAGCAGGTCCAATGTATGCAAATGTTGTAATAGCTGCCACTTTTCTTGATTTTCAAGCCCAATATATTTCCCGTGCTGTTCAAGCCAAGGGACAAAACCAGTTTCCAAAAACAGGGGTTTCGGTACAAGGCGGGGTCTACTAATGTTTCCCAGTGCTTTTTGTTTTGATATGACTTCTTTTAGGAATAATAAGTACGGTTTTTATATTTCTTAACATTGACGTGAGCCGTCGGTTCTTCTTATAAAAAAAGCCAATATCTAGTTGCTAGCTACCGCTGCAACCCAGACTAGCTACCGCTTTGCAACCGCGGATGTTTTGATTTGAAATTTTTCTTAGAAGTTATGGAGTTTTATTTATTCTTTATCATTGGACATGATTGTCTCTTTACTAGATTGCTAGATACTTTGCAACCCGGACAAACAGGAAAAATATTACAAACCAGGAAAAAGCATACGGCTTGTTTTCTACTTGCAATAGTAGAGCCGAACCTCCAAAAACGATCATGACCGAACTAAGCCAATGTATTTCAATAATTTTTTTATTCCAATTCTCCTCTTTTAATGTAATAATTGGACAAACACTATTTATGATGGCCAGCTATCTCGGATTTGTATCTGACTCCTGTATAACCTCTGGGTATAAATATCCTGTAAACCAACATATACGTAAGTTACTATTAGGCGAGAGAGATCGTTCTTACTGTAAATACAAACAGGAAAAAGTTGCTACGGCTTTTTCTTCTTTGAAATAGTAGAGACGAACTACAAACGTATCAAGTAAATTTGAAAACTAAGTCAATGCATGCAATAACTTTGAAATCTCCAATGATCGTCTTTTAATGAACATATCAGTTACTATGAGAGAGAGATCGTTTCTTACTGTAAGACTATACTACAAATAAGTGGCGTTATAAAATTTAGTATAGGCAACTCTCTACGAGGTCGTTCTTTATTGTAATGCTACATAAAAACTGCAATTCTGCTCCTTCCAAATTAAAATATAGCGAATTTTTCTAAGAAGTACGCCTCCGTATATCACTGTGATGTCGAAACATTTTCAGAGCATCTATAAAACTGTTCGGACAGTTGCCAATCCACGGTACCTTGGAACGCTTTTCGTAAATCTGACCAATGGGTTTTCTATTTGGATATTACTATGAAGCTTTGCCAAAGCATTTCTAGCCGACGCTTTCAACAGCATCGCTCTTTCAAGGAGGAATTTTAATCTGTAATTTTGAATAGTACTTTCGTGATCCCGATAAAATACATGCGTAAAATGTTCTCAATTTACAGAGACAGCCTGCATTTTTTTGCCATCTTCTTGTATCTCTGAATGTAATTTTTCCCTTGCTGTCATTATGCTTCTTTGGTACAACCTCCTCGCAGAGAATTAATTTTTTTCATTATAGCTTTTGTCACCCCAGTATCTACCACATTATTCTTGGTAGCAACTCCCCTTTTTCTTATGTTTGTTTCGGTAATCTATATCGTTATCATACCGTTTCCGCTGCTCTTTTGTTTGCGCTGATTCAAATTTTCAGAAAAAGTCTATAAACTAAATCATTATAAAAACGCCGTTTGTCAACCTATCATTTGGCAATCATCACGCAACGCTCCTGGTCGGTTGAAATACCTAGCTTTTCTTTTTCAAAGGGTAGGAAGTTATGTTTTTTTGGGTTTTATTACTCCTTTTTTTTAACTTGCGTGTAGCTTGCTTGATTGAACACCAATATGGAACCATTAGTGGAAATTTTATGTCCCGTATCAAGTATCAAGAAAACCTAACAAAAAAGTAAAAAAATAATTTTCAATTTTCAAGTATTTTTCCAGTCTAAAATTAAAAGATTAAAATACTATTGTAATCAGACACCATAAAGTATTTTTGCAGGTTATAACTTTAGGCGATTCTGAACTAAAAAATTCAAAAAATAAATAAAAATTAATTTTTCAATTTTTACGTCACGTCGCCTCACTAAGGTATATATGGTTTATTAGTACACAATAGGTTTTAGATATTACGTCATGTAAATTATTACGTCATATATGGTTATAGTAGATAATCGGTAAAATATCGTCTCTTTATTATAACTAGCTACCGCTGCAACCGGATAATCTTCGCACATTTGAAAACCTTTTATGTAATTTTAATGATGTATAATATTTAATACTGTAATCTTAACTATAGCTGAAGTTGGATCGTATGCACTAGTTAGTATAGCGAAGAGTTCGAGACTTTATTATAAATCATTATAATAACGGCTGTTTTGTCACTATAACAATTTTCGCATCTCGATAAGCCTGGTCGGTGCCAAACCTTTGCTTTTCTCTTTTCAAGATGCTATACTCTGTTTTTTTGGTAGACTCTTTTTTTAACTGTGCGTGAGCTTGCTGGATTGAAACCAATTATGTAAACCATAAGTACTGAATTTTTATAATCCCACGTATCAAAACTATCAAGGAACCTAACAAAAAATTAAACTAATTTTGTAAATTTTCAAGGATACTTTCTAGTCGGAAATTAAAAGATTTCGCAAAACATACGTGTTCAGGCACCCATAAAATATTTTTGCAGTACCGTTATAACTTTAGGCGATTCTGAACCGCTAAAAAAACGAAAATAAAATACAAAATTATTTTTTTCAATTTTTACATCCACGTCGCTCATTACGTAATAAACCTATTGGTACTATTATTAGTACACAATAGGGATTAGATATTACGTCAGTCACTTATTACGTCATATTGGTTATTAGTAGATAATCGGATAAAATATATTCTTATTTATTATAATCACTGTAGTGAAGTATATGGAGGCATTAATTGTCTTTACTTAGTTTCAGCTTAAATTGATGATTCGAAGCCTTTATGTAATAAGAGACGCGAAACTCAAACAATCAAGTAGCTAACTAAGTCGAATGTACTGGAGTGTTTGTTATTTCAGTGATTTACTAACCTATACTAAGTTAAGTGGACCTATATAATTAAAATTAGTATAGCAAGAGGTCGTTTCTTATTATAAATTATTGTAAAATAATTTGTTTTAATTACAAAATGTTTTTTTCTTTTTTTTTAACCCCATTAATTTCCTTCAAAATAGCCATTGAACATCTCTCTACAATATTCCAGTGCCATGCTATCTGTTTGAATTACTAAGAGGACTAGACTATACATTACGTGGCGTATAAAATTCCAGTATAGTAAGAGGTCGTTCTTTATTATAATTCTTATATAGTAATTATGACGTCACTGTGCATCAAAAATACAGTTTTTATTCGGAAAAATATATTCTCTTTTAGAAATAATTTATTTAGTTACAAAAAGGTTTTTAACCCAATTAGTATTTCCTTAAAATGAGCTTCATTGAACAAACCCTTACGATTGTTCAGTGCAAGCTATCATGTGGAAAAGAAAAAGAAAAAAAAAAAAGAAAAAAATATTCCGTTTGGGGAGATAGTAACGTTTAAGGTTCTGAAAAGTCTATTTTCTTGATTTCAAGCCAATATATTTTTCTTTATTATTCAAGCAAAGGGGCGGTAAGTTTCCTTTATGGTAGGATTTGGACAAGGCCGGTTCTAATGGTCGTACTTTTTGTTTTGATCTGACTCTTTTTTTAGGAGCCTACGGGTTTTTTATATTTCTTAAACATTGGAGATGATCGTCTATACTAGGTTGCTAGCTACCGCTGCAAACCCGGATTACAATATCGTAACAATTTATTTATGATAATAATTATTTTTGCTAATTACAAAAGGTTTCTTATATACAAGCAATTTCCTTTAAAATTAGCCCATTAGACAACTCTTTATTATGACCCAAGAACTGTTTGATTTAATAATTCAGTTAACTATGGGTTACAATTTCGTTCCTTATTCTAACTTTTTTAGGAGCTAAGGGTTTTTATATTTCTTAACATTGGACGTGATCGTCATATTACTAGGTTGCTAGCTACCGCTGCAACCCGCGATTATTGCTACCCACCGCTGCATCCCGGGCTACTAACAAACAGGAAAAACCCTGACGGCTTTTTCTTCTTTGAAATGGTAAGAGACGAACGTACAATAGCTGAACCTAAGTCCATGTATGCAATGGTTTGTTCTTCCAAATGATCGTCTTTTAATGTAAAATTATTCCAATAATCGTCTTTTAATGTAATTTTCAAACCAAATTAGCTACTATGGCCTTGAATTCGTTCTTTACAATAATGAGCAATATCAGTCCTTTATGTAAAATTTACTAAACCTATACTATAGTTAAATGGCCTATATAATTTAGTATAGGCAAGAGGTCGTTCTTATATATAATTATCTAGTAGGGTTTCAGACAAGGGATTTCTAATGATGTACTTTTGTTTTGATCTGACTCTATTTTTTAGGAGTTTTGGGTTTTTATATTCTAGCATTGGACTGATCGTCTATTACTAGGTTGCTAGCTACTGCTGCAACCCAAATTCATCATATATATTTATTTATGAGAGGCAGCCTGGCCGAGTGGTCCAAGGCACTGGTGTAGCCACCAGTCCTCTTCAGAGGCGTGGTTCAATTCTTACGCTGGTATACGATTATGTTTGAAAGACTGCAGTGTGAAAAGACATCAAAAATGCAGTTTTGGTGGAAAAATTTATTTCTCTTTTAGAAAATAATTTATTTTAGTTACTATAGATTTTTTAACCCAATTAATTTCCTTTAAAAATGCGCTATTGAACAACCCTTTACGATGTTCCAGTGCTCAAGCTATCTGTGGAAAAGAAAAAAAAAAAAAAAAGAAAAAAAAAAAGAAAAAAAATATCCCGTTTAGGCAGAATGTTGTAGTAGCTGCCACTTTTCTTGATTTTCAAAGCCAATATATTTCCCTTGCTGTTCAAGCCAAGGGACAGAAATTTTACTATGCAGGGGTTTCGGACAAGGCGGTTCTAGATGGTTATGATGGTAGTGTACTTTTGTGTTTTGATCTGACTCTTTTTAAGAACTACTGGGTTTTTATATTCTTAACATTGGACGTGTCGTGATTTCGTCTTGTACTAGGTTGCTAGCTACCGCTGCAACCCGGACCTACGATTATGACATCATTGATCAATATTCAATATTAATTATAATCTTATTTTAGTCTACTATGGGCTGGAAGTTTTGTTCTTTACTGTAATTACTTACCCACTGCTGGAAAACTGCCTTGATCATGAACGTAGACCACCCCCATGGCGAGGCCTTAACATTGTACGTTGGATTGGTTGACCCCTGTGATTACACCAAATGGGGGTAACTCAGCAGCGTAATATAATGCACTATGTAATGATCGTATATAATGATTCCTTCTATTACTTTAGTACTATGGGGTACAGTTCGTTTCTTAATCTAATTTGATAGATCTAGAGATTTCCTTTAAAATGAGCCATTGAACAAATTCTCTACGACGTTCCAGTACCAATCTATCTGTTGAATTACTAACCTATACTATAAATAAGTGGCGTATAAAATGTCAGTATAGGCAACAGGTTGTTCTTTATTATAACTAGCTACCGCTGCAACCTGGATCAAAAGTAAGGTTGCAACGTCGACGATTTTGTTTTTGGCCTTATTATAATTGGTTATGGTTCTTAATATTCTCTTACTAGGCTGCTAGTCAGTCAACCCGGATTAACGAAATTATTATCATGTCTATGTGTAACTTGTTTCATAATTCTCCGATAGTACATTGGTAAGCATACCCACTTCTTGTACGCGCGAGATCAAGGTTCGAAATCCCGTTAGGGAGAAAGAAATTTTAATACATTGAACTTGCAAACGCCATCTTTTCAGTTTAAAATTTAAAACAAGAAACAATGTTCATTTCCTTTGGGCTGAGTTCGCTGCTTTACTATAAACTTTTTGTTTTGATCTGACTCTGTTTTTAGGGAGTTAGGGGTTTATATTTATTAACATTGGACCTGATCGTCTCTTACTAGGTTGCTAGCTACCGCTGCAACCCGGAACCATATATCAGTAGTATGGGAGAGAGATCGTTCATTTACTGTAATTACAAAAATGTTTTTTAACCCCATTAATTCCTTTAAAATAGCCATCATTGAACAACTCTCTACGATTTATACAGTGCTAAGCATCTGTTGAATTAGTAACCAATACTATAATTAAGTGGCATATAAAATTTAGTATAGGCAAAGAGGTCGTTCTTTATTATAAATTGCACATGAAAATGCAATTTTTTCTAAAATATGATTTTTAATATTTTTTTTTTGTTACAAAAGGCTCTAGATGTGAGCAACATATGGCGGAAACCCTGATTTAGATTTCACTCTTTGTTATAACTTAAGAGTTGGTTCTTTACTATGATTTATGTACTTCGGACACCATTTTAGGTTTTGGGTTATTTTTGGGTTACTATGGTCCGTGTTCGCCTTTAATAGGTTACAAATATAGCTACAACCACGAAAACGCTTAGACTTCATATAGTACTAAATCTTACGGTTAATATGGGACAGAACACGTTTCTTATTGTAAATTGCAACTTGGAATTCGTTTTATGCTATATCATTACAAAAAGAAAAAGCCTACGGCTTTTTCTTTTTTGAAATGTAGTAAGAGACGAACCACAAGTAACTACCCCTGGAACCCCCACCATATATCAGTTTACTATGCATGAGCGATCGTTCTTTACTGTAAAATCTCAAAGAATCAGGCAGCTAACTAAGTCCAATGTATGCAAGTAATGCTCTTCTTATGAATCATCTTTTAATATAGCTTTACCACGAACTTTTGATTGCTTCAAAAATCAGATATCTTTGAAAAGACTGCAGTATGAAAAAACATCAAAAATGCAGTTTATAGTGGAAAAATTTATTCTGTTTTAAAAATAATTTGTTAAAGTTACAAAAGGTTTTTCACCTCATTAATATCCTTTAAAATGAGCCATTGAAACAACTTTCTACGATGTTTCAGTACCAAGTTATCAGTGGAAATGGAAAAAAAATATGCCATTTAGGCATAATACTGTGGTAGCTGTGCCAGTTTTCTTTATTTTCAAGACAATCTATAGACTATCCCTCTTACCGTTCAAGCCAAGAGAATTTTTCTTAACATTGTAGGTTTCTACCTACCGCCTGTATCCGGATTTGTTTGATATCAGCCGACAAATAAATTCCTATTTATAGTAACGATCCTTTATGTAACTAGCTACCGCTGCAACCCAGATGATGACCCAGATTTAACTGATGTGTCAAAATGTAAGGTTGCAATTCGACGATTTAGGTCTAGGCCTTATTAAAATTATAGCTCGTTGTTTAATGCACATACTTGTAGAAAGATGAACGTTTATAAATATTGCATTCACTTATTACGTCACATTGGTTATTCTTTTAATGTATTATTACAAACAGGTGAAAAAAATCCTACGGCTTTTCTTCTTTGGAATAGTAAGAGCGACGAACTCAAAGAATCAGGCAGCTAACACTAAGGTCCACTATAAGCACATTGTTTGTTCTTCTTATTATGATCATCTTGTGTCTAATTTGGCGTTTTTACTAGGGGATAGCTAGCTACCACTTAAAACCCAGAGTCATCGTAATAGGATGCTCAGCTACCGCGTGCAACCGGGCTGGCCATAATTCTGTATATCTTGCTCCTATGCGGCTAATGCTTCGTTACTTTACATATGAGTTCTAGAAAGGTAGCAAAACATTTTTTAAAGTACCGATGAAGATTTAACTAATGTGTCAAAAGTAAGTTTGCAAGTCGAAAATTTTGTTTTGGCCTTATTATAATCGGTATTCTTAGGTGAATTAAGAATATGCCCCCATATAGCTCTTAATATCATACTTTTTATGAGTTCCCATATGGTCTATGAGTAGGCTAGTTAAACTTTCACTTAAACAGGCGCGGGGTTGCATTTCCTGGTTGTGGGAATATTTTAACTCTATAATCTTCGAACATTTGAAACCTTTTTATAATTTATAATGATGTATAAATATAAATACATAATCCTT
The DNA here is from genome assembly GCA_027921565.1 of Artemia sinica. NCBI lineage: Eukaryota > Metazoa > Arthropoda > Branchiopoda > Anostraca > Artemiidae > Artemia > Artemia sinica. The sequence goes on from JAPEVW010000756.1 coordinate 37,786, forward strand.
AACTATAGTGATGTATGCCTTTGCAATTAGTATAGGCGAAGCGTCGTACTTTATTAAAACTTTAATGATAAATGAACATGAATATGCGAGTATATACGAATATATACTATCCTGTATAGTTCGATCTAGCAGGTAAGGAATAGTAAGTCGTCCAGTACCCAGTATGGAGTTCAATTCTGTATGGGAAATTTTTTACTTATGATGATTTCTTAAGGGAACATATAACAATTCTTTAATGCAATAAAACTAACTGTGTTTATATTACAAAAAGTTTTTAACCGATTAATTCCTTCCAAAATGAGCATTGCACAAGGTCTCTACTAATGTTCAGTGCCCTGGTATCTGTTTGAATACTAATACCTATACTTATATTAAGTGGCGTTATAAAGTTATGTAGTATAGTAAGAGGTCGTCTCTTAGTATAAAATTACTAAGCATATTACGAGTAATTAAGTGGCGTATAAAAATTTAGTGTATAGGCAAGCGAGTCGTAGTTCTTGAGAATTAATTTATATTTCTTGACATTGAGGGGAGTGATCGGCTGTACGTACTAGGCTTGCCTAGCTACCTCTGCAAACCCGGATGGATTGCCTAGATACCGCTACAACCTGGGATAAAATGAAGTCTTGACTTTGTTACTTTTTTTTTCGGTGATAGTGTGAAGCGGGAAAGTTACTATGGGCTGGGAAGTTGGCTCTTTTACGGTGCTCTTTACAAAGCTCTAACTATGGAAAAAAGAAAGAAAGAAAAAAAAAAGATGCAGTTTAGGCAGAATTAATGTCGTAGCTGCCACTTTTCTTGGATTTTCAAGCCAATATTATTCCATGCTGTTCAACCAAGGAAAGAAAGTTTCCTATATCGGGGTTTCGGACAAGGCGGTTCTAATGGTGGGTACTTTTTGTTTGATCTGACTCTGTTTTGGGGAAGTTATGGGTTTTTACTATTTCTCAAAGATGGGACGCGATCATCTCTTACTAGGTTGCTAGCTTACGCTGCAACCAGCAATGAATCTGATTACCCATACTATACCAAATACCAGTAGTGTTCGATCGAGATGATGTTATCTGGTTTGATAAAATAGGGCTTTCTTCCTTATTGAATCTTCTGTCATTAGACAGGAAGATATCTCTTATACTTTTGTCTTTGAATATTTTGATTTCCTTTCGTTATTTGCCAATTAATACACAATAACTAGATGTAGCAAATTTGCTTCAAAATGAAGCAATTAAAACATAATACTGAAAGCATTACACATTATAATAACCTGGTTACAAAAAGGAAAAAGCCTTACGGCTTTTTTTCTTTCAAATAGTACGAGACGAACCTCAAACAATGAAGTTGCCAATAGTTCTTAATGTACCACAATGGTTTTGCTATTCCAATGATATCTTTTAATATCTTCTCATCACATTGTAAAACAGTAAGCTTTTATTACTGTTAAGATATCTATGTAATGGTTCCTTAAACACTTCAGTTATATGGAATGAAGACGTTCTTTTAGGGTAATTATAGCTCGTTGTTTAATGCATACTTGTCGAAGAACGGTGTATAAAATGCATTCACTTATTACGTCAACATATGGTTATCTTTTAATTATTATTACAAACAGGAGAAAAAGCCTACGGCTTTTTATTCTTTGGAATAGGGAAGAGACGAACCTAAAAGAATCAGACCGCTAAGTCCAATATAAGCAAGGGTTTAGTTATTTAATGATCATCTTTTTAATTGGCGTTTGACTAGGTGCTAGCTACCACTGCAACCGGACTATGTAATTAATAGGTGCTAGCTACCGCTGCACCTAGGTATTCTTAGTTCTGCAATATGGGCTAAGGTTCGTTTCTTTACTAATATTTGATCTTCACTCTATTTTAGGAGTTTGTTATATTCTTAGCATTGGACTTGATCATCTCTTACTAGGTTGCTAGCTAACTGCTGCAACCCAAATCACATTATATTTATATGAGAGCAGCCTTGGCCGAGGGTCAGGCACGGTGTTAGCACCAGCTCTTCGGAGGCGTGGGTTGAGAGACATCTACCGCTGGTATACGATTATGTTGAAAGAAGGCGTGTGAAAAGGACATCGAAAATGCAGTTTGTTGGAACAAAATTATTCTCTTTTAGAAATGAATTTATTTTTAGTTGACAAAAAGGTTTTTACCCAATTAATTTACTTTAAATGAGCTATGAACAACCTCTACCCGATCTGGTTCCAGTGCCAAGCTATCGGTGGAGGAAAAGAAAAAAAAAGGAAAAAGAAAAAAATTATCCTGTTTGGAGAATAAACGTGGTTACAAGTCAATTTTCTGATTTCAGCCAATATATTTCCCTTGCTGATCAAGCCAAGGAAAAAAAGTTTACCTCTACAGGGGGTTTAAGACAAGGGCGGTGCTAATGGTGTACTTTTGTTTTGATCTGACTCCTCTGTTAGGAACTATGGGTTTTATAGTTCTTTACATTGTACGTGATCGCTCCTACTAGGTTGCTAGCTACCGCTGCAACCCGGATTCAACGATCAATAGTAACTAAGTAAATTGTATGCAATAATTTCTTATCCAAGATCGTCTTGAATGTATAAAAATTGCTATAAAGTCGTTAAAAAAAAACGATCTGATAGACAATACTGAATGGTTAGGAGTTTGGTCTTTAAAGTTATCAATACTGTAAAATCTTTTGATGTGAACATTTATTGGTGTAGTGGGTTAGCACTTAAGACTTTGAATCTGTGATCGGAGTTCAAATCCTGGTGGGACGGTCTTATTAAATGTAGCTTACTTATCTACATTTAGGTTCTGCTTAATTCTTTCTTTCAAATTAAATTAGTGCTATCGCTAGAGTTAGTTCTTTACCACATCGTAATAATTGTTTTCTAATAATAATTCATTTTTTAATTAAAAAGTTTCTATATACAGCAGTTCTTTAAAATGACCACCATTACAGACTCTTACTATGACAACGACCTTCTGACTTAATACTTAAGTTACTATGGGGTAATTGTATAGTAACTGATTTTTAACTTGGTGTAGCTTTGCTTTTGATCTAGCCATTATATCATGAATGAGGACCATTTACAGTGTGACTTTTTATATAGTAAATTATGACGTCAACTGCATCAAAAATACAAGTTTTTATTGGAAAAAATTTAATTTCTTTTTAGAAATACATTTATTGTAATTACAAAAGGTTTTCAACCCAATTAATTCCTTTAAAATGAAGCTATTGAAACAACCTCTACGATGTTCCCCCCCAGGGCAAGCTATCTCTTGCGAAAGAAAGAAAAAAAAAAAGAAAAAAAATATCCCGTTGGGGGGAGAATAACGGGGAAAAGTCAATTGGCTGATTTTCAAGCCAATATAGTTTCCCTTAGGGGCTGTTCAAAGCAAAGGGCGGTAAGTTTCCTTTATAGAGGTTCGGACAAGGCGTTCTAATGGTTGCACTTTTTGTTTTGATCTGACTCCTTTTAGGAACTATGGTTTTATATCTCTTAACCATTGGACGTGATAGTCTCTTACTAGGTGCTAGCTACCGTGCAACCGGAAAAATTTCTTTCCAAAATTAAAATTTAGTTACTATTGCTAGAGTTAGTTCTTCCAAAATAATAAATTTGTTTAATAATAATTAATTTTGTTAATACAAAAGGTTTCTATATACAGCAATTCTTTTAAAGAGCCATTACAAAGCTTCTTTACTATGACAACGAACCGTTTGATATAATACTTAAAGTTACTATGGTTTAAAGTTAGTCCTCATTGTAATTTCATTATAGCTGTGTTAACCCCAGTATTACCCATATCTGGTAGCAACTTTTTTCTTATGTTTGTTTCGGTAATCTATATTTATCATACCGTCCTTGCTCTTTGTTTCGCTGTCTCAAATTTTCCCTTCTCAGATACCTGATCGCTATAGATACCTCTGTTTGCTCTGTCATATTCATTTCTTAAATCCTGGATCACAAGACATACTAGTAGCAATCCTTACGCCGTGGCTCGAGCTTTATTGCGTTTGTGGCAGTTTATCTCTGTTAAATAAACTTTCTTATATTTCAGGAGTTAGCTTTATTTTTTGTGTAGTAAAGTTTTATTAGTAGAATTTGGATTGTTACTTTGATATTGTTTTTGGTTATTCTTTCTTTTTTCCACTCGCGTGAGAACATATTTTCTAAGATTTAAATTATAAGCACACAAAATCCCGTGTCGAGGATCAAAACCTAGCATAAACAAAAACTATTTTAAAATTTTCAAATTGGGGTTAAATTTATCTTGTTGAATTACAAAAGAGTATATTATTGGTAGACCACCCAAATATTTTTGCAGTTTAAATAATAAGTTTTTAGTGATTCTGGACTGAAACTAAAATCATGCAATTATGAGACAATTAATATGGAGATATACTTCTACGGGTACAGGATACAATAATAAATTGAACTGAGATGACAAAAAAAAATGTCTTCCAGGAGACAAAAAGCAAAAACGAATTTTAGAATTTTAGGTACTTTTCGTTGTTTTTAATTAAAAAATTACTTTATTTACTGTTTAGGCATCATAAAATTATTTTGCAGTTTACATAATAATGTTTAGCGATTAAGACATAAAAAGAATTTTGGTTCAGGAGTTCGGTTACTATGAGAGGACAAGTAGTATTATTATATCAGAGTTCATACATGGAATGTTTTATTGCTTCAAACATTCAAATATCTTTTTCACAGACTGCAGTATGAAAATACATCAAAAATGCAAATTTTTTTGACCAAAATTGATTCTACTTTAAAAAGTATTTTATTTTTAAATACAAAAGTGACTAGATGGTTGCAATCTTCCTTTAAAATGAGCTGATATTATACCGCTATCTATGATTTTCCAGTGCCCAGCTAGCTGAGTGCAGAAAGAAAAAGCGGAACGAAAAAAAATATCCCGTTTGTGGAGAATAAATGTGGTAAAAGTCAATTTCTTGATTTTCAAGCCAATATATTTCTTTGTTATTCAAGCCAAAGGGGAGGTAGGTTCCTTATATAGAGGATTCGGAAAAGGAGGTTCTAAGGTGTACTTTTGTTTGATACTGGACTCTTTTTTAGAGTGGGGGGTTTTATATTTCTTGACATTCGGAAGGTTGATCCGTTCTTTACTAGGTTGCTAGCTACCGCTGCAACCCGGATACTAGGTTGCTAGCTTACCGCTGCAACACGATTATTCTATAATTTCTTGTTTTTTTAGTACTGATTTTAACTTGAGTGTAGCTCGCTTTGATCTAAACCCCATTATGTATTCATGAATGAGACCATTTTACAGTTTTGACGGTTCTTATATAGTAATTAGACGTCACTGCATCAAAAATACAGTTTTTATTAGAAAAATGTTATTCTCTTTTAGAAATATTATTTTACGTTGCTAATAGATTTTAACCAATTATTTCCGATAGGCTGAGATATTGAACAACCCTCTACGATGTCCAGTGCCAAGCTATCTGTGGAAAAAAGAAAAAAAAAAAGAAAAAGAAAAAGAAAAAAATATTCCGTTTGGGAGAATAACGGGTGATTAAAGTCAATTTCTGATTTTCAAGCCAATATATTTTCCTTGCTGTTCAAGCCACAGGGACAGAAGCTTTCCTATAAAGGGTTTAGGGACAGGCGGTTCTAATGGGTACTTTGTTTTGCTCGACTCCTTTTTAGAAGCTATGGGTGTTTTTATATTTCTTAAACATTGGACCTGATCGTCTCTTACTAGGTTGATAGCAACCGCTGCAACCCGGATAATCTTAACTATACTGAAGTTGCGTATGCAAGTTAGTAGAGGGAAGAGTTCGATCTTTATTATAATTAACGTAAACAAAGTCTAATGTTTGCAATGGTTTGTTATTCCAAATGATAGTCCTGTTAATGTAATATATTAAAAATAAAATAGTTTTTAAAGTAGAATCAATTATTAGTCAAAAAACTGCATTTTTGATGTAATCTTTCATGCTGCTCTTTTCAAAGATATTTGAATTTTGAACAATCAAACAGTTCATGGGTAATGAACTCTATAGTAAAAATTTAAATAGGCTGAGGTCGATCTTTACCAACTTATAATGCCTTATGTACGATATCCTAATGATCGTCTTTTTGTAATCCTTTATGGTTCCAAGATGTCTGTGGCTAGGATAGTTAACTTTGAACTTAAAGGCTCGGGTTCGTTCCGGTGCGGAAAATTTTTAACTCTATAATCTTCGAACATTGAACCTTTATAATCTATAATGATGTATATATAAATACTGTTAATCAACTATAGTTGAAGTTGGCGTAGCAAGCTAGTATAGGGAAGAGTTCGATCTTTATTATAATAATAACAAAATTTAATAGATTTCGTTTTCTTTATTGTTTCTCTGATGTGATATTCATGAAGAGACCATTTACAGTTTGACGTTCTTAATAGTTAATATGATCGTCACTGCATCAAAATACAGTTTTATTGGAAAAATTTAGTCTCTTTTCAGAAAATAATTATTTGAGTTACAAAAGGTTTTAACCCAATTAATTCTTAAAATGAGCTATGAAAACAACCCCTCTACGATGTTCCATTGCAAGCTCTCTCTGGAAAAGAAAAGAAAAAAAAAAAAAAGAAAAAAATCTCGTTTGGGGAGAATAAAGTGCGGAAAAGTCAATTTGCTGATTTTCAAGCCAAATATTTCCCTGCTGTTCAAGCCAAGGACAGAAAGTTTCCTATACAGGGGTTTCGGACAAGGCGATTATAAATGGTGTATTTTTGTTTGATCTGACTCTGGCTTAGGAGCTATGGGTTTTATATTTCTTAACATGGACGTGATCGTTCTCTCATAGGGTGCGATTTTCCTAAGCTACCGAGCAACCCGGATTCAATTTTTTACGTCACGTCATCATTTTAAACGACATATATGGTTATTAGTAAAAAATAGGTTTTTAGATAGTACATCATTCACCTATTACGTAATATATGGTTATTAGTAGAATCGGTAAATATTCGTTCTTTATTATAACATAATAGAGTTCGTTTTCTTATTATAATAAAAACATTAAGTTCTGCTAAAAAATAATAATTTAAAAGAAAATTCAGTAAAAATAGCCACTAGATCTAGAGATTTCCTATAAAAAATGAGCCATGGAACTAAATCTCACAAGGGTTCCCCGTGCCAAGCTATCTGGGGGAAAAGAAGAAAGACAAGAAGAAAAGAAAGAAAAAATATCCCGTTTGTGGGATATTTTTCCTGGCCGAGTGGTCAAGGCGTGGTGTTAGGCACTAGTCTCTTCGGAAAATGTGGTTCAAAGCATACCATGGTATACGATTTGACGCTCATGACATCTTTAATATGAAATAGGCGATTTTCGTTAAAAAACTGATTCTATTTTAAAAATACATTGTTTTAAGTACAAAAGGTTTTTAACCCAAATAATTTCTTAAAATGAGGCATTGAACAACTACGACGATGGTCCAGTGCAAGGATCTGTGGACAAGAAGAAGAAAGAAAAAAATATCCCCTTTGTGGAGACTAACGTGTAAAAGTCAATTTCTTGATTCAAGACAATATATATTCTTTGTTATTCAAGCCAAAGGGCGGTAAGTTTCCCTATAGGAATTTTGGACAAGGCGATACTAATGGTGTACTTTTTGTTTGATCTGACTCTTTTTTTAGGAGTTATGGGTTTTTATATTCAACCTCGGACGTGATCGTACTATTACTAGGTTGCTAGCTACCGCGCAACCCGGAGTATATAAAAAAATATTACTTTCTTTTGCCTAAAGGATTGTCTTTAAAATTAAATAAAAAATTAACAATTTAGAAATTAACTAGCAAAATTTTTTTTAAGCCTGATGAAGATTTAACTAAGTGTCAAAAGTATGTTGCAAGTCGACGATTTGTTTTGAGCCTTAGTATAATTGGTATGGTGAAATAATACTATGCATATCGCTATTAACTCCATACTTCTTTATGGTTCCATATAGTCTAGTGGCTAGGATATGTTAACTTTCACTTAACAGGCTCGGGTTTGATCCTGGTGTGGGAAAATTTTTAACATCTATAATCTTCGAACATTGGAACCTATTTATAATCTATAATTGATGTATAATATAAATACTGTAATCCTAACTATAGGAAGTTGCGTATGCAAGTTAGTATAGGGAAAGAGTTGATCTCTTTATGATAAAGGAATACAAGCTCTCTATGATTTCGGTGCAGCTAGCTGAGGAGAAAGAAAAAGCTTTCAGCGAACAGGGCTAGGGTCGCTCTTTATGTATATACAAGCACGGTGTTAACCACCAGTCTCTTCGGAGGCGTGGGTTCAAATTCTTACCGCTGGTATTACGATATGTTTGAAAGATGCAGTGTTGAAAAAGACATCGAAATGCAGTTTTTGTGAGGAAAAATTTATCTCTTTAGAAATAATTATTTTAGTTACAAAAGGTTTTAACCCAATTAATTTCCTTTAAATGAGCTATTGAACAACCCTCTACGATGTTCCAGTGCCAAAGCTATATCTGGAAACAAAGAAAAAAAAAGAAAAAAAAATATCCCGTTTCGGAAGATGTGTAGTAGCTGCCACTTTTCTGATTTCAAGCCAATATATTTCCCTTCTGTTAAGCCAAGGGACGAAAGTTTCTATACAGGGGTTTCGGACAAGGCGGTTATAACGGCTTCTTTTTGTTTGATCTGACTCCTTTTTTAGGAACTATGGGTTTTTAATATTTCTTAAACAATTGGACGGATGCTCTTTACTAGGGTTGCTAGCTACCGCTGCAACCAGGATATGTATTCATGAATGAGACAATTTACAGTTTCGACTTTTTATAGTAATTTATGGACGCACTGCATCAAAAAAGAAAGTTTTTATTGGAAAAGTTTTATATCTTTCAGAAGAATTATTTTAGTTACTATAGATTTTAACACAAATTAATTTCCTTTAAATGAGCTATTGAACAACCCTCTTACGATGTTCAGTGCTCAAAGCATCTCTGGATACAAAAGGAAAAAAAAAAAAGAAAAAAATATCCCGTTTTGGGGCGGAATAAGTGGTTAAAGCAATTTCCTTGATTTTCAAAGCCAATTATATTTCCCTTGTGTCAAGCAAGGGACAGGAAAGTTTCCTATACAGGGGTTCGGAAAAAGTCGTTCTAAATGCGTGTACTTTTGTTTGATCTGACTCCTTTTTAGGAGCTATGGGTTTTTATATTTCTCTAACATTGGACTGTGACGTCTCTTACTAGGGTGCTTAGCTACCGCTGCAACCCGGACCTAGCTGACTACAAACAGGAAAAAGCCTATGCTTTTTCTTCTTTAAAATAGTAAGAGACGACCCTTCAAAACAATTTCAAGTGGATAACTAGATACAATGTATGCAATGGTGTGTAATTCCAGTGATGACTTTTAATGTCTTTTCAACACATTATAAACAGTAAACCTTGATTACTGTAAGACATCTATACAATCGATTACTTATAACCACTCAGTTAATATGGACTGAAGATCGTCTTTAATGTAATGCCTGTGTATAATCTTCATCATTGTGATGACACATCTTGCTGTTGTTTTCTCTCTCAATTATTACTTCTCGATACGACTGGTCGGTTGAATACCTTGTTTTTGCTCTCTCAATTATTACCTTCTCGATAGCCTGGTCGGTTGAATACCTTTGTTTGCTCTCCAATTTTACTGCTCCCGATGAGCCTGGTCGGTGATACCTTTGCCTTTCTCTTTGTAGATACTTCTCTGGTTGTTTGTGTTAGTACTGTTTTTTCAAATTGCAGATAGGCTGCTTCGATTAACATTATTTCTACTCAAGAATTGAGAGAATTTACATCGTGTCGTTCTAATAGAATTATGCGTACGGCGTAATGATTTTATGGACGTCAGGCGCAAGGTATTATTCATGGACGTCATCAGAGACAAAAATATAATTTCGTGTTTTTCTTTCACGTCATAGCTCTAAATAAAGCTAACGACATTCATTATTTATTAGTAGGGTTTCAGACAAGGTAGTTCTAATGATGTACTTTTGTTCTGATCTACTCATTTTTAGGAGTTTTTATTATATTTTCTAGCACTGGGACTGATCGTCTCTACTAGTTTGCTAGCTACTGCTGCAACCAAATTCACATAATATTCTATGAGAGGCAGCCTGGGCCGAGTGTGGATCAAGACACTGGTGCTAGCCACCAGTCTCTTACGGAGCTTGGGTTCAATCTTACCGCTGGGTATACGATTATGTGGAAAAGACATGCAGTGTGAAAAAGACATCAAAAATGCAGTTTTTGGTGGAAAAATTTATTCTCTTTTAGAAATAATTTTTTTATTTAGGCTATAGATTTTTAACCCAATTATTTCCTTTAAAATGGAGCCATTGAATCAACTCTCGTACTATGTTCCCAAGTGCCAATCTATCTGTGTAAAAGAAAAAAAGAAAAGAGAAAAAATTACCCGTTTAGCAGAATGTTAACGTAGTTACTGCCACTTTTCTTGATTTTCAAAGCCAATAGATTTCCCTTGCTGTTCAAGCCAAGGGACCCCCCCTGAAAAAGTTTCCTATACAGCAGGTTTCGGACAAGCGGTTCTTAATGTGTGTACTTTTTGTTTTGATCTGACTCCTTTGTTAGGAACTATGGGTTTTATATTTCTTAAACATTTGGACGTGGATAGTCTCTTACTAGGTTGCTCGCTATCGCTGCAACCCGAAAAAAAAACACTTGTGTCCCACATCGTTCTTTTCTCAGCAGTGCTAGCGCCTGCTCTGATATAAACTGATTACACACAGAAAAAGCCTCCGGCTTTTTCTTCTTTAATGTAAGAGACGGAGTCTCAAATAATCAAGTAGTAGCTAATCCAAAGGTAGGGCAATTTTAGAGTTATTCAATGAATCGGTGTTTATTGTAACTAGGTTCAGCCATCTCTACAGCCATGATACTATGGGAAATTACATAATCCCTCATTATGGTTTTAGTTAAATGGGCAAATTGGCGTTCTTATTGTAACAAAATAAAAAATAACAATACATTGTACACACATCGATCTTTACTAAATAATGTAACTACACTGGAACCACCATAATATCAGTTAGTATGGGGGAAGAGATCGTTTCTTTATTACTGTAAAATAGCCCAGCTAGCTGAGGAGAAAGAAAAGCCTTCAGTTAACTGCGCTAGGTTTCGTTCTTATTGTATTTCAATTTTTACGTCACGTCACTCATTAAGTATAATGGTTATTATAAAAAATAGGTTTTAGATTTACATCATTTCATTATACGTCAATATGGTTATTAGTAGAAATCGGTTAAATATTCGTACTTTATATAATAAAGATTTCTCGTTCATTATTATATAAAAATAAGTTTCTGTAAAAAAATAAGTAATTTACAAAGAAAAATTCAGTAAAAATAGCATAGATCTAGAGATTTCCTTAAAATGACATTGAAACAACTCTACAAGTCCCAGTGCAAAGCTATTGCTTGGAAAAGAAGAAGAAGAAGAAAGAAAGAACAATATCCGTTTGTGGCGAGATTTTTCTTGGCCGAGTGGTCCACGGACGCTGGTGGTAGTCTACTAGTTCTCGGAAAGTGGGTTTCAAACCCTACCACTGGTATACGATATGAGTCATTGATCAACTTTATAGAAATATGCGATTTTTAGTAAAAAATGACTAATATTTAAAAATACATTGTTTTAAGTACAAAAGTTTTTACCCAGAATTTCCTTAAAAATGAGGCATTGAACAACTCTCTACGATGTTTCAGTGACAAGCGATCTGTGGAAAAGAAGAAGAAAGAACAAAATATCCCCTTTGTGGAGGGACTACGTGGGTAAAAGTCAAGTTTCGGATTTCAAGCCAAATATATATTCTTTGTTTCAAGCCAAAGGGCGTAAGTTTCCCTTGTAGGATTTAGACAAGGCGATTATAATGGTGTAATTTTTGTTTGATATGATCTTTTTTAGGAGTTATGGGTTTTTATATTCTTAACTTGGACGTGATCGTCTTCTTACTAGGTTGCTAGTACCGCTGCAACCCCGGATTATTATTAAAAAATATACTTTTCTTTTGCTAAAGGAGTCTTTACAAATTAAACTACAAATTAACAATTTAGAAATTAACAGAAAAATTTTCTTAAGCCTGATGAAGATATTAACAAGTGTCAAAAGTAGGTGCAAGTCGACGATTTTGTTTGGCCTGTATAATTGGTTATGGTGAAATAAAATATGAATATGCTCGTAAATCATACTTCTTTATGTTCCATATAGTTAGGGCTAGGATTAGTTAACTTTCACTTAACAGGCTGGGTTCATTCCCGGTTATGGGAAAATTTTTAACTCTATAATCTTCGAACATGAAACCTTTTATAATCTATAATGATGTAAATATAAATTACTGTAATCTTAACTTAGTGAGTGTGTATGAAAGTGTATAGGGAAGAGTCATCTTATTATACAGGATTATACAGCTTCATATGATTTTCGATTAGTGCCAGCTAGCGAGGATCACACTAAAAAGCTTTCAGTTAAAATGGGTAGGTGTCGTTCTTATGTATTTAAAATGGATCATTGAACAACTCTCTACGATGGCCAGTAACATGCTATGTTGAATTACTAACCTATACTACAATTAAGTGCGTGTAAAATTTAGTATAGGCAAGAGGTCGTTCGTTATGATATTGGGGTTCGAATCCGGTGTGGGAATACTTTTAAAACCAAAAATCTAAGTGGCAATTTAATTAGCTAATTTGACAAGACATAGGTAACTAAGGCAAGAGTTCT
>JAPEVW010000078.1:0-107500 GCA_027921565.1 Artemia sinica
AGAAAATATGTTTTTGAGAAGGACACTCCCCCACAACCCTCACGGCAAGGGTCTTGTGTTATGCCTTGGGCACACATGATGTTTTTATAGATAGCGTTTGTCGTAGAAACTTCAAAACAGGCTCATTCGATTGGAAATTCAAAGGGTTAGTTTCTTTTTAATAGTCGAAAGTGATTTGAGTGCAACTACCCCCCCCCCCTCACGCCCTTCATTTCCCCAAACACATCCAGTCAAAATTTTGAGATCGCCATTTTGTTCAGCGTAGTTGATTTCCAGATAGAAAATATGTTTTGAGTAGGACACTCCCCACATCCCTCAGGGCAAGGGTTTTTAAGTTATGCCCTGGAAATATATAAGGTTTTTAAAGAAGGCGTTGTCGTAGAAACTTCAATAAAAGCTCATTCGACTGGAAATTCAAAGGGCTAGTGCCCTTTTTAATAGTCGAAAGTGATTGGAAGGCAACTAGCGCCCCACCTATCATTCCCCCAAACACATCCAATAAAAAATTGTTGATAGCCACTTTGTTCAGGGTAGTTTGATGTCCAGATAGAAAACATATTTTAAAGGAGGACACTCACCCACAACCCTCAGGGCAAGGATTAAAAGTTATGCCCTGGGGGCATATAAGGTTTTTATTGAAATCTTTGTCGTAGAAGGTTGAAAAAGGGATCATTCGATTTGAAATTCAAAGGACTAGTACGCTTTTTAATAGTCAAAAGTGATTTTGAGGGCAACTAACCCCTCTCTCTTCTCTCTTGCCCACCTTTTCCCAAAACACATCCAATCAAAATTTTTAGATAGCCATTTTTATTCAACGTAGTTAAAAGTTTTGAAAATTAGGTCTTTAAGGATGACAACCCCTACCCAACAGCCCTCAGGGCAGGGGTTTTAAGTTATGCCCTGGGGGCATATAAAGTTTTTATTGAAAGATTTGTCGTAGAAACTTCAAAAGTGCTCATTCAATTGGAAATTGGAAGTGATTGGATAGTGATTAACGCCCCTCTCACGCCCACCATTTTTCCCAAACACATCCAATCAAAATTTTGATATATCCATTTTGTTCAACGTAGTTGAAAGTTCTGGAAATTAGGTCTTTTAGGATGATAAACCCTCAGAGCCCTCAGTGCAAGGGTTGCAAGTTATGCCCTGGGGGCATATAAGGTTTATATAGAAAGTTGTTGTATATGATTTATAGAATAGATTTTAGTCTTCCTCAAGTCCAATTTTAATTGTTTAAAAACTAAATTTTGACTTAAGATTAAATTAAAATGCACTGTGATAATGCTAATTCCCAATAAGGCAGCTCAGCAGTATCCCAAGAACGACTGAGGGTATTATGTTCAAACGTTTCGGGGCTACTTCTGCTCTTAAAATTTAACCAAATCCAAATAGCGTAAGTGTATCCAAGCTATCAAAAAAGTAAACAGATTTTTTTGCGAATGGTATCAAGTTTTCCATTACAGGTCAACTACAGGAGTTATGAAACTAAATTAAACAGTACTATTTGTGTCCAGATTTTTTAAAGGGTATATGCTTTTAAAAATTGCTGAAAATTTTTCTTCGCCATTCAAATAGCAGGCCAAACTATAAAGTCTTAAAAAAACGAAAAGATTTAAAGTATTATTTTTCTTTTTCCCTGAAAAGACTATGTCAATATAAAACGAACAGAAATTAATTAAAAAAACTTTTTCCACAAAATAAGTTTTTCAAAGAAAAGTAAAGAACTCCATTAAACCAAAAATGAGCAAAGCTAAAATAAAATAATCTACCAAGCGTGAAACTACCACAAATCAGCATTGATAAATAAATGAAACCCAAAACGAATGAGAATTTACAATAATTAACCGAGTAAAACTCAAAACGAGCAGAAATTAACATAAGTTGGGCGCAAAACTCCTATGCCTTCCCAAGGCCAGAACAAAATTTGCACTTTACTGAAAAAATACAAATGAAAGTGCATTGTCAGTTTAATAATATATATACTGATATTTAGTAATCAAAATGTTAATATTATTTGATTTATTAAATTTATAAAAGTAAAAACATTTATATTTTTTCAGTAAAGTCCATTTGGGCCATGTGGAGCTGCCCGGTATTGTTTACGTGCAAGTTCTTCCTTGTTAGGTTGCTTGGAATTTACTCGCTTATATTCCTTCTTTGTATTTACAATACTCTTGCCATTAGAACGTCTCTTATTCGGGAAACACAAGTTTCCCGATTCTTAGGTCGGTTTTTAGACACAGTTTTTAACAAGGTTTAATATACTTTCATTACAGAATTTTGGCTGGTTGAAAAAATTCCTTTTGATCTGAATCATCAAAAGGAATTCTATATTCTTAGACAAAAGTATTTTGTTTATCCTTAGGGGGGATCGTAAATATGTTCCCCATGCTAAATTCATGTTATTTTTATTCCAGAAAATATATTTCCTTATAATATGCGCATAATTAGTCTTATAGCGTGCGAATAAGTGAAATATATTATTTAAATGGAATTTGAAAGATAGAATACCTCCCCTCAGATGGATTAAAACCAGGTAATTTATTATTCATAAAATCAGATGATTGGCAGCTCATATATTCACATTGTTGATGACTCATCAGAGCTATTCACAAAAAAAAGTGAAGCTTTATACGGGCTTAGAAAAAATAAAAAATGTTTCCTATTGATATTTGGGAAGCGAATGTTCAAAACGTGTTTTGCTAGAAGTCCAAAAAACTTGTCGTTATGAGGCGCAGTTAGGAATTCGGGGAGAGAATAGCGAAAAAAATTGCTGACACGAATGCAACTAGTATTTATTACCTAGAACTTAAAAAAACTTCTCAAGTAGAGGCTTAAACAAATAGTCCTCTACGGCCAAGAAATATAAACAATTTTTTTAATTTGTCCAGCTTTTTGTTTCAATTATTGTTAAATTTTTTCAATAGATAAATAGTTTTTTGCTTAATTTCAAATGTTTAGTTTCATAGAAAATTAAATTTTGAGGAGCTTCATTAAAATGACTCCTGTATTCTTAGTCCGGAGGGAGGCATTTTTCCTGTGGTACAGTCATACTATTTTTATTTCAGCTTTAGCTTCAGACAGATAATATTAAACTTAATAAATCTTATATATATATGATATCAGCATAATGATTAAAATATTTTGATTTATCTACTGTTATAAGAAATTCTATGGTAACGTCATGCTATTTTTATTTCAGAAATATTTTCCTTATAGTTCATATACTATTATCCTAATAGACATGCAGATAATTATTATATTAATGTGTGTTATTTGAAAGATAGTATAGATAGATATTTTTTGCAAATAAAATACTTTGGGCCATGGCAAAAAACAACAAATAACACAAAATAATTCCACACGAGACTAACACACATAATAGGATATATAATGATAAAAAAGAAAAAGCTTAACAATTTCAAAAAAAGAAAACGAACATAATAAGGCACATAATACTATAAAACGACATAATTATACAAAATGTCGCAGACATGGTCAATATTCATTAAATGCTTTATATTGTCCCGGATGGATAAAAATCAGGGTGTTTATTATTCATAAAATCAGATAATTGGTAGCTCATAATCATCCAATTAGTGAAGACTTTTTACGTCAATATGAAATTAGATCTATTTGTTTTGATTCTTGAATAAAAATGTCAGGAGGGGGCAACCCCTTGATATACAAAATAATTTCTGTTCATCTTTAGTTTTAATTATGGTTCTTACTTTCAGTTGAAAAAACTTTTTTTTATCTGATTGGAAGTTAAATTGATTTAGGCTGGTTATTTTAGTTTCAGCCACAATTTTTTAAAAGTTTAATAATACTTTTATCTTATAATTTTGGTTGATAAGTGAGGTGACTGCAATTCAAATAAATGAATTTAAAATTAACATAATTTTAGTTTGTCTAAAGGACTGAAGACCATATGACCCCGTTCTGTTGAAAGCATGAACATACTTATATTGGTCTTAAAAAACAAGTTTTTATTCAAAAGTAAAGAGCCAAGCTTTGAACAATGAACTAAAAGTAAAAAAAAATAAAACATTTTAGGCTTAGATATTTTAGTGTGAAAAGAGAGAATTAAGGGGGGGGGCTGGTTGCCCTCCAATAACTTTTAATTCTTAAAAAACTAGAATTTCTTATTTCCGAGCAAATGAGCCTCCTACAAGGTTTATACGACCACGTCTTCCATAAAAACCTTATTTGTTAACAAAAGGCAACTAGCATAATTTATAGCCTTGACTGGGGGGGGGGAAGGTGGGAGATATTGGGAGGGGGGGGTAGAAATCCTGAAAGACAAAATTACTAGACTTTCAACCATTGTTAACAACATGGTTCTCTCAAACTTTTAACTGGATTTGTTTAGAGAAATGATTGGCGTCAGGGGGGCGGAGAAGGTTATCTAGTTGCCTTCCAATCACTTTTGAATCTTAAAAATCGCACGAGAACTTCTAACTTCTCTTTGAATGAGCTCCTTTCAAAAGTTTTCTACGAGAACTCCTTCTTCTATACGAAGTAACTGGGTCAGAAAAAAAATAGATGAATAAATAATAAATTTAATCTGCCCACTTTGCTCTTTACCAAGAGAAGGAATTAGCATGAGCATATATCCTAGTGAATAATAAGTATATAGCTAAAAGAGCTTTTCAACGAAAAAGACTGATGGTGTTGAAATGATGCTCTACTTTTAAATTTTCATAATGACTTTTATATGAAAAAAACCTACTGGAAGTTTTTTCTGAATTCTTCATCTTCCCCTTTTCCAAGTCTATTAACACAATTAAAAACTACCCTGGGTGTACGTAACCTATTGTCTAGAGGGGAGGGCAGCCGATTTTGTGATGAAGGTGGGGAGAGCTGAAGTTATATTGGCAGTTCACAAAACCTTATATTGCCCAGCAAGTTATGTCATACGTATGAGATCTTTATTAAGAAGTTATCACCAAAATTCATAAATCATCAATTAGTTTTCAGAATCAATCTTATTGGATTAGAGCTAAACCTTTCCAAGACATTATGGATAATGCTTCTTATTTGACTTTTATTCTGTCATTCCAGCTGTTTATTTCCAGCTTTTTCAACCATCAAACCTTTTTATCAACTGCTTTTTTTGCAATCTACTACCTTTTTTCAGCCATATCTAGTGTAAATTTCTAGGGGGCGGTAGCCCC
This sequence comes from Artemia sinica, assembly GCA_027921565.1. Taxonomy (NCBI): domain Eukaryota; kingdom Metazoa; phylum Arthropoda; class Branchiopoda; order Anostraca; family Artemiidae; genus Artemia; species Artemia sinica. The sequence continues at coordinate 5,178 of JAPEVW010000078.1, forward strand.
CCTCCGTGTGCCCATGAAAACTACTATTAATACTGTTATCAGACTGCAAAATATGACTGCATGTTTGTCAGACTGCACAAGACTGGTCATTTATTAATAATTCTATAATGAGAAATCAAACAAATAGGATTCGGCTGACCTATGAGATATGACTTTTCTCATTATTGGAAAGCATTTATTAAAAAAAAAAACATTTCGTAAGGATAATGTTTGATTATTTTAAAGAAAGGAGGACTATTATAAGATTAATAATACCTTATCCAGAGGGGGTTTGAACCCCTCCCCCACCCCCGAAATGTTGCCTGAATCGCAAAAAACGTAACAGAAATGGACATAAACAAATTTTGTATGCGTTTTTAAGGTTCTTTTTTGTAAAACCTCCCCCCAATTTTTTTTTTTTTAGTCAAACCCCCTCCGAAAAAAATCCTTAGTACGGCCTTGAAGATTAAGACTGGATATCAGAACATTCCATATTCTCTTTGTGATTCCCTGGAAGTTTCAGCTTGATTCGGTAAGCTGTTCCAAAAATATTTATGGTACGCCCTGTTGCCAATCTGCATGCACATAATATGTTTTGATTTAGTTCAACTTTTCCCTCGACGTTCTTCAAATGTTAAATCAGCCCGTATTTGTAATAGAACTAGCCTTACTTGTTGTGTTTTGATTCGGTTTACATTTTATCTCTATATTCTTACAAATTTTCACCTTAATACCCTTAGTATTAGTGATACTAGTATCATAATAACAGTTGTAATAGTAGTAGGAGCAGCAGTAGTAGCATAAAAATGTTTAACTTTTAGCCAGTTGAACCTCCCTCTCGGCTGAACATCACTTTTCACTTTTTAACAGGGAACTAAAACTTTCTATTTCAAATTGAATGAGCCTCTTCTGAAGTTTTTGTGACCACCTCTTCAATAAAAGCCTTATATGTTAACGGTGGACAACTTGGACCGTAAACCGGGCTGCTGATTTTGAAAAGACAACATGTTGTTCTGAGGGCTGTGTGTTTCTTCCACAGTTTATATAATTATCAGATAATTTTATACAGATAATTATATAAACTGTGGTTTCTTCCAACCTATGAGGCACACTTATTTGAGCTATAGGCAAAATTGAACAAAACCCTTATCTCAAAAATATTGGTCATATGTATTTAGGGAAGGAAAAGAGGGTATGGGGAGTGGATTAGATAGCTTTTGACTCTTAAAAGGGCATTCTTGAAAACATGAATTTCAGTTAACCATATTTACTACACTGCTGAAATTCTTTTAACGTCCTTCAGTTTTCTCAAATCTGCATATATTCCGTCTAGGACAACACTTGCTAAAAAAGTAAAAAAATTTCTACAGCTCTTATAAAACACCAAGGATAGTATTGCTCTAAAGTCATATTTGTACAAATTTATAGCTAAAACTTGGCTAAAATCACAGAACCTTTGCAATAAAGCAGGATTAAGTTACAGCAACTTTTTCCGTTGCTGTAACTTAATAAAAAGCGAACCACATTTTTGAAGCTATCGCTCTTCGATGACGTTTGACCCATGATGACGTCGTATAACTATCCTTGATGTTATACTATCCTTGGTGTTTTATAAGAGCTGTAGAAATTTTTTACTTTTTTATCAAGTGTTGTCCTAGACGGAATATATACAGATTTGAGAAAACTGAAGGACGTTAAAAGAATTTCAGCAGTGTAGTAAATGTTTAACTCAAATTCATGTTTTCAGGAATTCCCTTTTAAGAGTCAAAAGCTCTTTAGATAAGATTATCTTATACTCTTAGATAAGAGTATCTAAGGCATTAATTATTCAGTCAAATAATTGCGGGGTTATGTTATTCATAATACCGGGTGATGGTTAATCTTATTCATAAAATTCTTTAACACTTTTTCTTGCATTTTTCAAACAGTGATGTAGTTACATTTTGATTGTTGAACTGTGATATCAAAACTGGAACAAGGGATTGAAATGGCGTTGGATTTGAGAATTCAGAAAATTATCAATAATGCCTCACCCTCATATAATATTGGGTCACATTCAAAAAAATAACCCGGTTCATACTGAAATTCAAGGTATAATGTTGGTTTCGCTTATGTTAGGGATCTTACTTGAGTTTTTATTTAGTTGAACCTCAGCACTCCCTGATATTTTCTTTTCAGTTCTTTAGCTTTAGAAGTAGCTGTAGAAGTAAGCAGCAGTGATAGTAGTATTGGTAGTAGAGTGCATAAATAGCCTTTTGGTCAATTAAACTTCCCTCTGAGGTACACCCTGAAAGTTCTGACTTAATTCCATAATTTTTTCCTGGCATATGACTTTTGTACTATTCCGAACAAAATGGCTGTCTAAAAATTTTGATCGGAATCATTTTCCTATTATTGCAAAGGTTCTAAAATCACAGAACCTTTGCAATAAAGCAGGATTAAGAGCAGGCAATTCATTCAGTAGCCTACCAGAGAATAAAAGGAGAGTTTACACGGCACTCAATAGTCTATTACCGGCCAAACGCAAAAAAAATAAATTCTTTTGAAGTTTTGTTAATTTTCTTCTGTGTCATTCACTTATGGTTTATTTCTTTCTTTTTCTTTCATCAGGAAGACTATGTTTTTATTTCAAAGTAATTAGTAAAATAACGTAACTTGGGGTAAGGCATTAATTATTCAGTCAAATAATTGCGGGGTTATTTTTTTATTCATAATACCGGGTCATGGTTAATCTTATTCATAAAATTCCTTAACATTTTTTTCTTGCAATTTTCAAATAATGATTTAGTTACATTTGATTGTTGAACTGTTTTTTGTCAAAATTGGAACAAGGGATTGAAATGGCTTTTGGATTTAAGAATTCAGAAAATTCTCAGAAATGCCTCACCCTCATATAATATTGGGTCACATTCAAAAAATTACCCGGTTCATACTGGAATTCAAGGTATAATAGTGGTTTCGTTTATGTTAGGGATCTAAACTTCAGTTTTTATTTAGTTGAACCTCAGCACTTCCTGATATTTTCTTTTTAGTACTTTAGCTTTAGAAGTAGTTGTTGAAGTAATAGCAGCAGTGATATTAGTATTGGTAGTAGGGTGCATAAATAGCCTTTTGGTCAATTAAACTTCCCCCTGAGGTACACCCTGAAAGTTCTGACTTAATTCCATAATTTTTTCCTGGCATATTTCCTTTTTACAATCTGCATGCATATAGTATGTCTTAATTTAGTTCAAATTTTCGCCTTCATACCCTTAGCATTAATAGTACTAGCGTCATAATAGTAGTGTTTACACCAGGAGCAGCAGTACGAACATGTTGCCTTTTGGCCAGCTGAATATTCGTCTCACGATCAAACCCGGAAGCATTGTTATATGACTTTTGTACTATTCTGAACAAAATGGCTGTCTAAATTTTTTTATCGGAATCATTTTGGGAGAAAGGGTGAAGGGGGTGGGTATCTTCCGATCAATTTTAACTTTTAAAAAGGGAAATAAAAATTTTGAATTGAAATCGAATGAGCCTCTTTCGAATTTTGTGTGATCACCTCTTCTATAAGAACCTTATATGTAAACAACAGGCAACTTGCAGCCCTCCCCTAGAGGGCTTTGTGGTTTTTTCAACCCAGGAGGCATAGTTATTTGATATATGGGCTATGTCGAGCAAATATTCATCTCAAAATTTTGATCGGATGTCTTATATAATATAAGTCTAGACTGTTAAAATAGCGTACCAGTAATGTCTTATGAACAGCTAGATGCAATAGGTAGCTGTAAATAAAACTTTGAGGGTATGCATTGGGAGATTTTATGGCAAAAGGCTTGAAAGTAATATTTTTGGGGAATAAGATGGCCAGAAACTGACTATATCTTGTACATTGGTCTAGCTCCCAAAAGGCCAATATTTATTTGGAAAGTGCATATACATAAGTCCCAAATCAAGGTCATCCCTACACACAGAAAAGAAAAACTAAAAAAAAAAAATATTATTGTTTTTGGTCAGCGAAGATTATTTTTATTTTTTCAAACCAAAAGCAGTTACATAATACTGACTGTTATGACTATTACAAACCAAAAGAAAAAGAAATCAGGGACCATCAATAGTGTTATACATTTTGTGTATACATTTTCTGAAGTAAACACCAACAGAGACAAGATATTTTGAAATTTTATTCCATAAATGTCTAACACCAAAAATAAGTCCAATTTTATTTTAAAAGTTAATCAGCTTCAAATTTTCATTTTTAGGGTTACTAAGTGTCTGAAATTGAGCCTAAGAAGCCAACTTTATATTTCCCAGTCGGCTCAAAACTTTTCTTATTAGCTCATTGGGTTAAGGGGGTCCAATACAAGCAGAAAAAACTGCTTTTACACTTTCTTATGCAGTGGATTGATGCTATGTTTGGCAATACGAGGCCCAGAGCTCAATGCCTTCCGCAACAAGGTTAAACTGCAAGCTACCTTCTTGTCCCTGTAGAAAAGACACAACAACTGAAACGTCATTTCATGACCCATTGCGCCAGCAATAGCTCAGAAGATATTTATCCTTCATTCTATATTTTTTTTTATGAGAAGCAAAAAATTCTATGTATGAATTGCAGCAAAAAAACACGGTACAAAAATAACATGAATGTCAGTGAGTAATATTTACTAAACTGCTGAAGTTCTTTTAATGTACTTCAGTTTTCGCAAATCTAAATGTGTCCTATGTATGATATAACTTCGTAAAAAAGTAAATCAATTCTATATCTCTTATAGTATAGAGCAATAGCTCTGCCTAAGTAAAGAACCCATACTGGCACATTGTATTTTATTTGTTTGGTTTTTAGACCACTTTGTACAGAAGGAGTTGTCGCAGTAACTTTGAAAAGGGCTCATTCGGTTGTTAATTGAAGAAGCTAGTACCCTTTTTAATAGTCAAGAGTAATTGGGTGCAACGAAACCCCCTTCCACGCCTATCATTTCCCCAAACTCTTCCAATCAAAATTTTGTGATAGCCATTTTGTTCAACGTAGTTTAAAAGACCGAAAATTTTCCCTTTAAGGATGACAACCCCTCCTCTCCAAAGCCCTCGGGGCAAGGAATTTGATTTATGCCCTGGGTGATATAAGGCATTTATAGATAGGGTGAAAGCATAAACTTCGGAGGGGTCTCATTGGATTGGTAATCAAAAGTTCTAATTCCGTTTTTTTTTAAGGTTCAAAGTGATCAGAGGGCAGATACCCTCCCCCCTCATACCTTGTATTTTCCCGAAATGCATGTGATGGAAGTTTTGAGATTGCCATTTTAATTCAAAAACACTCCAAATATCATATAAAAAGGCTTTTGGGGCTAAAACAAACCCCCAGAGCCTGAGGGCAAGGGTTGTAAGCTGTGCCCCAGAGGCATTTAAGGTTTATATGGAAGGAATGTTTGTATAAGCCATGGAGGAGGCTCATTGGGTTGAAAATTGGCAGTTCTAGTCCCCTTTTAAGAGTCAAAAGTGGTACAGGGGCGGACCAGCTCCCCTCCCTCACCGGCTACCCCCTCTTTTCACCAAATGAATTTAATTGAAATTGCGATATAGCGTTTTTTTTTCAAAATAGCCCAAAGACCATATGAAAAATGCCTCTAGGATTGACATAATCCCCCAGTAGCCTGAGGATAGGGTTGTATGTCATGCCCTGAGGCGTATAAGGTTTTTATGGAGTAAGTGGTCGTATAAAACCTTAGATATAACTCATTTGATTTGAAAATGGAATTATATCGCCCCTTTTATTTAAATATATTTAAAATATTTATTCTTCGTTCAATACTTTCTTAAAAGAAGCTAAAAATTCTATACTGGATTGCAGCAAAAAAAAAAAAAAACCTACTGAAGTTCTTTTAATGTGCCTCCTGATCCTCCTGGGGCGCTTAGGGCATCCACAAAGAGCCGCCAGTCATCTCTCATCGCTACGGCCACCCAGACATCTTCCCATTCAGGTTGGATTGAGGCATTGGGGTTTGCGAGGTCAGCCCGGTAGCTGAATCGTAGGGGTTTTTTGGGGTTCACACGTTCAGCTGGCCGAATAAAACACTGGAGTGAACTTGAGAACTTGAGCAGGTTTGTATTGTCCTCGGAAAGCAGGTGCTCTTGTATACAAATTACTTCATTTGTTAGGCTCATAGTATCAAGCAGAACTGTTTTCTCAAGTGCTTTCCCATTTATATTCCAAGACAGAATATTACACATTTTGGGAGCGTGATCCTCTTTCAATTTTTTTTTTTTTTTTGTTATCAGGATAGGCATAGTAATAACATGTGTGCCTAGTCGAATTGCAATTCAGGCACCGAGTAGGATTTTGACAAAGGTTCTCAGGGGAGCTTGTGTGGCCAGTTTCTCCACAGCGGCTACAAGTTTCAGCTTCCCTACAGTCCGCCGCTATGTGCCTCACATGATGACACCGATAACACCTTCGAGGCAAAAGCAGAATTCTTCTAGACGGAATAGTTTCGAAACCAATTTTAATCGGGTTCGTTAAGGCAGCGGACAAAGCACTTTTAGAGGGGTAATACATTTTAAACGCTTGCGAATTGCCACACTTGATTGCTTTTCACAGTCTTTTGAAAGGTTTTTTCAGAAGGTCCTCCGTTACGTTTTGCTGGGGAGACGTTTCACTATACTGATGAACTGGGAATTAACGAGTCGATTGTCAATTTTATGGCTAATTTTGAGAGCAGCCGAGACTTTTTCGGCGGCCTGCTTCGAACAGACTGACAGTTGCCATTCCTATTTTATTTTCTCCGCCTGAGCACTGCATCTCCTAATATTGTATCGCCCGGTGCCAGGCTTGTTATAAAGTCCTTACGCTTTCCTGGATCGTCTAACTCAGGAGGCATATTCTTCACAACAACCGAGAATAGCTGTTTTTTCCACATTTGGCGTTTTAGATACTGATGAGGAGGCTGTAGGCTGATTCTTGGAATCAGCAATAATTTTCAAACCATTGTTCAGAGTATCTAACTTACGGGAAAACTGTTGCAGCTCACTGTCCATTTTTCTCGTCATTTCATTCACTTTGGTAGTAATACAGACTGCAATTTCGTCACCACACGTGGGAACAGACTCCGGTTCGAGAATAACGAAAGTCGGAAGCTCTTTACCGTCCTTAGCACAGCGCCATATGGCTTTTGCGATATCCGTCAAGTTATCACAGTCTTTTTTGTATTCGCGTAATCGTTCTTCATATCCGAGTTCAACCTCATAGTAAGTCCACAGCAGTTTTTTGGCTTCCATAATACTGGCATGATCAAAAAACTCTATTCCTTTGTTAACGAACATATCAGTCTTACCCTTTTGTCATGCATCTAGATACAAAGTTAAAACTGGGTTCAATACCAGCACAGTTTTCATTTGATTAATCTGGATTAAGTCCAAAATAAATTCACCAATTTCTTTGATAATTAATAATATCGAATTCTAGGCAGATATTTAAGGGTTTTGAACTATATATTCAATATTTTTTCTGGTGATTACCTTGCAAGAAAAGTAAGTGAAGAGCGTTGAAGGCTGTCTACCTTGTACCCCCCCGCAATTTAAGGGGCGAGCCCAGCGGGTACACGGCTCTTGCTAACAACTATATATATATATATATATATATATATATATATATATAATATATATATATATATATATATATATATATATATATATATATATATATATATATATATATATATATATATATATATATATATATATATATATATATATATATATATATATATATATATATATATAATATATAGGTATATATATATATATATATATATATATATATACATATATATATATATTTACATGTATATATATATATATATTTTTATATTTATTTTTTATCGATATATAATAAATTTATTTTTTATCGATATATAATTTGATTGTTTTACCCTAGGCAGCAGCAGCTCAAGTGGGGAATTTTCGTTTACTCAGCATGGGATTTTACGCTCGTTTGACCATGAATATGAAGTTTTGGAGATTTTAGGTAGTGGCTCTTATGGCCAAGTCGCTAAATGCTGGAAAAAAGGAACCAACAGCATCGTTGCAGTTAAAAGTTTGAAAAATGATCCAAATTTTGTTCAGGCCCAAAACGAGGTAAGATTTTTCAAGGGTTTTACATTATTTTATCTAAAGTAATAGAGAATGAGACTGTTGTATAGAACTGTTGAACATAGAGTTGTCGATTGTAACATATAAAGGCAAAGAAAAAAAAATTATTTTAATGTCTGCACACATTATCCAAAAAGAGAGCCTTGGCTTAGAAATATACTCATTAAAAAAGTGACCATATTTCTTATTAAATTTAAAGGATGTGTTACATAATTCATTAAAAATTTTGCCATCTCAAGTATTGGCTGTGTGAAACTTTTCCCGTGACAACTTTCAGAAGAGTTCGAGACAAAAACAGAGTTAAAAGTAAATATTATAAAAGTTTAATAAAATGCGAAAGGTGATCTGCTTAGGTATAAATTAAGTCAAAAACAAAAGAATATTTTCGTGCTAGTTGAATAAAATGTTGCTATGATCTGCTAAGCTGTATTAAGGAGATCTTGAGAGAACTAAATGTTTTGACTTTTAAAAATATGATGAAAGTAGCAACTTCACATCATTTGAAAAAAATATTTGGGGGTGGTTTGTGAGGTTCGTGAAAGGGTTTTATAGGAGTAGATATAAGATTTCTTTTTTAAATACAGTCCAAAATGAAAAATGATATTTTAGATTCATAAAATGTTGTGAGTGGTTTTGCTGAAGAGTGACAAGATGTCCTGAAAGGACTAAATCTAATTAACTTTTGTAAATAATATTCAAAGTAAAATTAGAATTTTGTTTTAGGTAAGTACATTGTTCGGTTGTGGTCTAAATAGGTGCTAAGGGGTCATGGGAAGACTAGATATCATGGATTTTTGAGAATAGAGACAATTATCATAAGATAATTATTAATCTCATATTAAGTGAACAAAAGCAGGCGGGGGATGCGTTGCTTAAGTGCGTAAACAAGTCATGGGGGCATTAGATACCACTAGTTTTTCCAATAGGGTTGAAAAAAAAATGACATACTAGGAGGGATTAAGAAATAGAAATACCATAGCACTGGAAATAGTGGACATTGGAAGGAGATTATTCTTCAGAAACTGGATTAGGGACAAGAAAGTGGATAAATTCGTCATGTTTAGGGAAATTTGGTTTGGATGAAACGCTAAATTACTCATTGTTCTAATAGAATTTATCGGATTTCTGAAAAGCAAAAAAAAAGTGTTTAGTGGTAATGTTGGGTAGGTGTTAGAATTCATCCGCAAAATTTTTGAAAAAAAAATTCTTAAATTCATTTCACTTCCTTCCAGGCTGATATTTTGTCAAAAATAAATGAGGAAAATCCTGATCAGTACAACTTGGTGCAGTACTTGGAATTTTTTCAGTAAAAAAACCGTCCATGCCTGGTATTTGAAATGCTGGAACAGAGCCTACATGATTTCTTGCAGCAAAACAAAGTGTTGCCTTAAAATATATCCGACCATTGCACAACAACAACTACTTGCTGCATTAAAGAGATTAAAGGTAACTATTTCATATTTAGAGTATGATGTCATTCAGTATTGAAGCATTACGACGGTCCTTAAAACTAAAAAATCTGAAGGCTATTTCGAATAGAATGAAAGACAGACAGAAAAAAAAATCTTATACAAGATCTGCGGTCTTTCTTTTGCATTTTGCTTTAAATAGTTAAGTTATCTTAGTTTTTTAGGAATGTCAGCAATGGTAACCGTAATTGGCAGGAGAGAACGCGGGGTATGAAATATCAAAACAACTTAGTAAGCCTAATTTTGATCATTCAAAAAGAAAGGGATGGGGGCTATTGGGAAATAGTTCACAGGGGACTTTACACCCCCCCCCCCTTAACTAGCTTAAACTGACTGTATTTTAAACAGTAATCTATATGAAAGATGTTGTTCTATCCCATTTCGTAGAGTTATAGTGAGAGAAAGTTTGAGATGGTTGTGGCACATCTTATAGAAGACATATTTCCAAAGATCTAGGTTTTTGACCATCCATTTAGTGCCAAACGAAAGGCGGGTCCTCCTTAAATGAGGGTTGAAAAAATAGGAATTTCTTGGGAGTGTGTAAAGAGGGAGGCATTGAATAGATTGGGCTAGCGGAGGTGCATATGCAGCTGTGCCTCAGCCGGCTTGGTGCAACAGTGAGTTGTTAGTGGTAAATATAGTTTTTTTTAGATATATTGTCACTCTTTACTTAGGTTAATTAAAAAAAACTTTTGCTACAAAAACAGTTTTTCAAAAAGAAGTAAAGAAACTCAATTAAACCAAAAATGAACAAAAATAGAATCAAATAATCTACCAAGCATACAACTACCACAAATCAGTTATCAATAAATAAATGAAACCCAAAACAAACAGAAATCAAAATAAATAACAGAGTCAAACTCAAACGAGCAGAAATTAATATGAGTAGGGTTCTAAGACCCTATGCTCTCTAAAAGCCAGAATATAATTTGTACTTTACTGAAAAAAATTCAAATGAATTTACTGAAAAAAAATGTACATTCTCAGTTTAATATACATATGCTAATATTTATTCCTTAAAATCTTAATTAATTTTGTTTTCTTAAAGTTTTAAAAATAAAACATTAAAAAGAAAGTTTTTTCAGTTCTGATCAAAATGAGCCCACTCCTGATTTTCTGCGATCACCGGTTTCAATACGATCTCCCCTGAGAGAAAAAAAAAACAACAACAAATAAACACACATCCGTGATCTTTCTTCCGGCACAGAATGGAAAATTCCACATTTTTGTACAGAGGAGCTTGAAACCTTTTCAGTAGGTTTTTCTGGTATGCTGAATCTGATGATGTCATTTTCATTAAGGTCGCTTGATGTTTTGGGGGTATTTCACCTTTTTTTTTTAAATTGGGCAAATTTTCCTAGGCTTGTCACTTTTGATGGGTAACATTAAATTTGATGAATTTTACATATTTTGGAGAAGCATCAAAATTTGCTTCTTCTGGTGTATCTATTGTTATCAAGACTCTGTTTCTTACAGTTTCGGTTAATATTGAGCCGCATCAGTCCTTACTTACAGTTCATTAACACGAACTGCTTGTTTATAAAAAAAAATCAAATAAATCTAAGAATAGGGAGAGATTATCAGCTCTTGAAAACATTGTCACTGAACTGAGAAGTATTTTAAGTAACTGTTCAATGATAATAAATCGATGAATTTAGTTTCAATGGTTTCTTATTGAGAAAAATACAAATTATTGATCTTTGCGTTGAAGGGGTGTCACAACAGACAGTTAAGCTTTTTCTGAAATGCTTAGAACTGTTGAATAGATGCATACAATATAAATGTATGACCTTCAAATGCCTCCCAGTTTCAGGGGTAGTATTTGGACGCGATGATACGTTCTTGACTATGCCTAAAAAAAAACAGTTTGGAAAATTTTTAAGGAAGAATAAGACAAGCTTAGCCTGTGGAGACCTATGTAAGGTCTTAGATAGATGCAAATACCAGTGTAGTTTATCTTCTTTTATTACGGTATTTGGATAATTCTCTACATTTTTAGGAGCTGGGAGTGATCCATACAGACTTGAAGCCGGAGAATATAATGCTCATAGATCCTGTTCAACAGCCGTGCCGAGTCAAGGTGATTGATTTTGGAATGTCTTGCTACTCAAGCAATGTAGCACTCAACCCTACTTTACAAACAATACATTATAGATCCCCTGAAATTATTTTAGGTAAGTTTTGACAATGTTAAAATTCCTTGTCAATCAATTCAATCAATTCTGTTCAATATCTTCACTAAAATAGGAGGGTCCGATAAGAACAAAGACCAAACCATCTTCCATGTAGAAATGAGTAGTCAAACAATTCGTGGTAATGACCTGTAAGTAAAGACCAACTCGACAAAATAGTAGTGTGAACCCTAAAAAACAGAATTTTCAAAACAATAGATACATCCACAAATCAGCATCGATAAATAAATGAAACCCAAAGCGAACAGAAATTACAATAAATAACCGAGTCAAACTCAAAACGAGCAGAAATTAACATAAGTTGGGCACAAAACCCCTATGCCTTCCCAAAGGCCAGAACAAAATTTGCACTTTACTGAAAAAATATAAATGTTTTTACTTTTATAACTTTAATAAATCAAATAATTTTAACATTTTGATTACTAAATATCAGTATATATATATATATATATATTAAACTGACAATGCACATTCATTTGTATTTTTTCAGTAAAGTGCAAATTATGTTCTGGCCTTGGGAAGGCATAGGGGTTTTGAGCCCTACTCATATTAATTTCTGCTTGTTTTGAGTTTGACTCGGTTATTTATTGTAATTTCTGTTCCTTTTGGGTTTCATTTATTTATCGACGCTGATTTGTGGTAGTTTCACGCTTGGTAGATTATTTGATTTTATTTTTGCTCATTTTTTGTTTAATGGAGTTCCTTACTTTTTTTTGAAAAATTTATTTTGTGAAAAAAGTTTTTAAAATTAATCTCTATAAAAATGACACCCGATTCAAATTTTCAGCAACAACACCATCATTAAGGTCTTGCAATTTCTGGTACTAGTAGCAGAAGTTTCTTTCTCTCTTTTTTCGGTATCAAATTTGTTGTGCTTATTAACTCGTTATTATTAGCTTCGCATAGCTGGTTTGGACTAGCCCATATATATCAATTCCTATAAATATTTTCAACAAAGAAATGTTTCCTTTCAAAATATTGAAAATCCTTTTATCATATTATTAGTTTTGTTATTTCTACATGAATACCAATAAAATTTATCTTTTTATCTTTTTTTAGGATTACCCTTTTCTGAGGCAATCGATGTGTGGAGTCTGGGCTGTTTGCTGGCAGAACTATTTCTTGGAGTGCCTTTATATCCTGCATTAAATGAGTACGACCTTATCAGGCAAATTACGATAAATCGAGGCAACCTTCCAAATACTATGCTAAAAGTTGCCTTTTATACAGCAGAGTTCTTTAGGAAGGATCCAAAATCAAACTACTATTTTTGGAAACTGAAAGAACCTGATCAGTATCACCTAGAATTTGGTAAGTTTTCTGTTCTCCTTGCTTCTTAGGAGAAGGAAAGAGGACAATCTAGTGTCTGCATATATATTTTTCTTATGAGTCGCATTTATAAGTTTTACATTGTTCCTTAGACTGAAATTAAATAAAAAAAAACAAGTTTTTTAAACTGAAAGTAAGGAGCGACATTAAAACTTAAAACGAACAGAAATTATTCCGTATATGAAAGGGGCTGTCCCCTCCTCAACGCCTCGCTCTTTACGCTAAAGTTTGACTCTGTCTCACAACTTTATTTTTTAAAACAACAAAAAACTTTAGCGTAAAGAGCGAGGCGTTGAGGAGGGGGGACAGCCCCTTTCATATACGGAATAATTTCTGTTCGTTTTAAGTTTTAATGTCGCTCCTTACTTTCAGTTTAAAAAAACTTGTTTTTTTTTATTTAATTTCTGATCGTTTTTTAGTTAATGCAGGGGATGTTTCCTCCCTCTTTAAAAAATCGAGTAAATTTTCTCAGGCTCGTAGCCTTTGATGAGTAATACTAAACTTAATAAAATTTATATATTTAGAATCAGCATTATAAACACATTCTTTTGATACATTTATTGACATCAAAATTCCGTTTTTAAAAGTTTCGATTACTATTGAGCCGTATCGCTTGTTTTTTATTGTTTTTTTTTATTACGTATATGTTATTACGTATATGAGGGGGTTCTCCCCTTAGTCAATACCACGCTCTTTACGTTAAAAGTTAAAAAAAAAATTTGATTCACAAACCCCTGAATCACAAAGGCCGTTTAATTAGAATAGATAGCTCTTTGAAAGCACTAAAAAAAAACTGTAGCGTAAAGAGCGAGGTATAGACTTGGGGGAGAACCCCCTCACATACATTATAATTTCTTTTCGTTTTAAGTTCTAATATTCCTTCTTACATTTTCAGTTGAAAAAACTTGTTTTTTTTTATTTAATTTCTGATCGTTTTTTTAAATAATGCTTGGAAATCCGGCGCCCCCTTCATAGAAATGTCCCTTACCCCAAAGAAACATCCTCCACGGAAATATTCTCCAGATTAACCCCCTCTTCTAGCCCCCCCCCCCTCCAGAAAAAATCCTTCCTGAAAATGGTTGTATACTTCCCAATAACCAATAAATAATGCTGGTAAGTCCGGCACCCCTTCATGGCAATTTCCCTTCCCCCATGAAAACTTCCTTCTTGAACAGATCCTCCAACATAACCACCGACCCACCCTTCCCTCCCACTACCAGAAAAAAAACCTCCTGAAAACTTTTGTATACTTCCCAATAACCAATACTATATGTTAAAATTGGGTAAAGTTCATAACTTTTTAGCCCTCCCTCTGGGAACTTCGGGGGATTAAGTCATCCTAAAAGACATATTTATCATATTTTCGACCATGCTGAACAAAATTGCTATCTCAAAATTTTGATCGGGTGACTTCTGGAAAAAAATAAGCGTGGGAGGGGGCCTAGTTGCCCTCCATTTTTTTTTGGTCACTTAAAAAGGGCACTAGAACTTTTAATTTCCGTTCCAATGAGCCCTCTCACGATATTCTAGGACCACTGGGTCGATACGATCACCCCTGGGGAAAAAAAAAAACAAAAAAACAAACAAACAAACAAATAAACACGCATCCGTGATCTTTCTTCTGGCAAAAAATGTAAAATTCCACATTTTTGTAGATAGGAGCTTGAAACCTCTACAGTAGGGTTCTCTGATACGCTGAATATGATGGTGTGATTTTCATTAAGGTTCTATAAACTTTTAGGGGGTCTTTCCCCAGTTTTTTTTTTTGAAAATCAGCCAAATTTTCTCAGGCGCGTAACTTTTGATGGGTAGCACTAAACTTGATGAAAAATATATATTTGAAATCAGCATTGAAATCTGATTTTTTTTATATATCTATTGGTATCAAAAACCCGTTTTCTAGAGTTTCGGTTACCATTGAGCCGGGTCGCTCCTTACTTACAGTTCGTTACCACGAACTGTTTGATTCGTAATAGAGGAGTCTATTTTCCCCAAAAGCCATAAATACTGACTTTTGTTATGCTTCGCAACATGAGAATATGAGATGTGCCTTATTCTTTTCGCGCCGAATTCTTAACATATAAATTTTTTAATTGCAGAAGAAATAAAATCGATTTTATTCTTCAATCTGTTTCATTTAATCAGTTCAATCAGACTACTAAATTATCTTTGCTATTGTGATCGTTGCATCTAATGCACAGTAACACGAGAAATCAGTTGTGTTGTTACAGATGTATACAGATACTGACCATTCTCTGATCTGCCGTATGTTTTGGGGGTCGAAGATGCCACAAAATTAAATTTTTCTATCAAAATTGGGAGCAGCGCCCTCATATACGTAATAATTCCTGCTCTGTTTAAGTTTTGATGTTGCTCCTTACGCTCAGTTGAAATTATATTTGTATTTGATTTCTGATCTTTTTAGATAATGACGAGAACACCTTTACCCCACGGAAAATTCCTCAACGAAAAGCTCTTGCCTCAGATCTCAATAGTGGACAAGTCTTTGTCAGTCACTTTCCTCCTCCTAATTTCCAAAGAACTTCATTTTTGACGGCTGAATGGTGATAAAGAACAAAGAGTGCTTCGAGTTCTGTCAAACAGTTAAAAATACTAAATAAAATTTAAGTGTTCGTTCTTAGTGAGAAATCAAAATAACTACTTGAAAGATGAAAAATAAACTTCATGTTGAATTTTCTTTAATTTCTTCGACACGGTTAACTTAAAATCATCAGCGATGCTAATCTTAATAAATATTTATTAAGCTTCATTCATCATTATAATGAATATTAAGGCCAGAGCTAATAAAAAGTCCCAAGTTCATATTTAATCTGTATTAAATTAAAATAAATAAGTGTTACGTTAAATTTTTACTAAAAATTCAAAACTAACTAACCTGACTTATCTGAGAACACAATGAAACATTACATGAAAACAGTTCCTGTCCAAGATTTTTCTTTCGGCCGATTTTTTGGCATTCAAGATTTTTTATTTGGCTATTTCAAATATAAAATATTTTTACTGCTCTGCTAGATTTTGTCAATGCAGTAAAGTTGAAACGTATAAACATATTAAAAATTACTTCACATTTGACCAGGTTTTTTATCCTTAAAAAGAATATATCAAAAATATCACTCACTTCAGCCGGAAAATAAAGTTCCACTTAAACAAATCCATAGCATAAGCTTTCATTCTCACCTTTCTTGGCGTTTTTCATATGCAAAGTTGTCTATTTGTTGTGCTAGAACAAATATAGTGCAATAAACGAAATTGGAATTACATAGAACTAAGAAATCGTAACCAGAAGAAACATTTTTAAGTCCTTTTATTTAAAGTTGTAGCCTCCATAGAACAAAAATTAAGATTCATCTTTCCAGTTTTTAAACTAAGTGTGTCAAACAGATTCATATTTTGATCTAGCTAACATTCACTGGCAATGAAATTTCAGTTTTAACATAAATTTTGATCTTTTCCTGCCATTTTATTTTGACTGGATTTTTGTCTGGCTTCTTAGTGCTTTTTTCAAATTGAGATTAAAATGGTGTATAGAAATTTCAAATCATTTAATCAGAATGCTTGCAAATAAATGGGTATATGAATAGATATTATATACATAAGAACTATTGATTAGGCCTTTTTTTAGGAAAACCACAATCCCATTTTGGTTGTTCTGCTTCGCGTCCCTGAATAAACATTTTGTTTTCAGGCATCAAGCCAGAAGAAGACCTAAATTACATTTTTAATTGCTTAGAAGATATTACTGAAATGGGTACACCTTCTGAATTACACGGCAAATGTCCTACAGGCAGAAAACACCGACAAACTCGAATTTGTTGAAATGCTTAAAAAAAATGTTAGCATTGGATCCGGTAAGATTGTTGCTTCCTTTTACCAGAAATCAATATTTTTTTTTATTTGTTTCCATAATTTCGTTTATTTTTATCCATGGTCATCAAAATAAAAAAAGGTTAAGGTCATGAAAAAATTTTTAGATGTTTAATTAATCTGAAGGTATTTCTTCAGTGGTTGAAAAAAAAAAAATGTTTTGCCATCTTTTACAGTTTTTCTTGGATGTATCCTTTAGGCCAATTTTTACAGACCACCTTATTACTTTTTGTTGTTGACCATACTTCACTTAAAACAACTTTGAAATGTTTTATATTTGATATTTGATTGTTATTGATTGATAAGCTGTTTTTAGAACAGAAGATTTTCTTATTGTTAAGGTGAAGACTTCTTGATCAATTATGAAAATAAACAACAATTCGGAGCACATTAATGGTGTTAGAAATTTAATTTATGTCAAAAACAAATTAAAGAAACTTTTGTTGTTTAGGAGATTATTATTTACAAGTTTGACAAACTTAGGAATTTGAAATTAAGTTTTTTATACTAAAGTGTTGTAAAACCGAGCTTTATACTGTAAATTGTTTTGAGCACAGAACTGCAGAAAATTCAGAATCAGCCAATTGACTTTGAAATATAAAAGAATAATACTAGTGGACTTGAAGTTTTGGTGTTCAGGGTGCGCCTTGGTGCCACTGATTGAGTTCTATGTTTTTCGATAAACACATTTCTATCGAACGGCTCTATTTTGCGTGAGACAATTGACAAACTATGTATCAAAGTTATGTTTTGACACGTGTTTATTTTATAGGGGAAACGCCTAACTCCTGCCAAGGGATTGGTTCAAAGTTTTTGTACAATGGATCATCTGTCAGATTACAAACACAGTCCTTACATTACACAGGCAATCAAACTGATGGACATTTGTAACACGAGTATCTACAATCATTCTAGAAAAAGAAGCTACCAGAGATCGTTCCCTCAGCAACCTTAATTTGCCAGTCCCTTTTCCACTGGTGGATCCAAGGGGAGACCCTGTCCCCCAGGAAATTTTCCGGTACCATCATTCCTTGTTTCTTTCTGTTTTTCACTCAGTTTAAAAATAATTTTGATAATTTGGTCAATTATTGGCACCCTTTTCAAAATGAACCCCCCATTCCATGATTTTGCTCTAGACCTACCTTTGCCTTCTTCCAATCTAGAGGTTCCCTTTGGTTCCTACAATTTTCATTTAATGCTAGCAGATAGTGTTGTAAAATTATCATATAATGAAAACTCAGTAAGTAAAATTGGTAAAATAAGGCAAAATGGGTAATATAAGGTAAAATTTGTAAAAAAAAAAAAAAAAAAAAAGGTGAAATAAGGTTCTCTCTTTAATATTTTGCTTCCTACAATTTCCCTTTAATACTAGCAGATATTTTTTTGTAAAATTACCGTATAATAAAAACTCAGTAAGTGAAATTGGTAAAATAAGGGAAAATTGGTAAAAAAAAAAAAAAAGAGGGTAAAATATGGTACTCCCTATGAAATACAGGGTAAAATTGTGTTTTAGAACTGCCCTGTAGCTACAAGACCAGTTGAACATTTCTTCAAAGCATCACTCACAGGTTTTAATGAAATTTTTTAATGATTCTGATTTTCGGGGCTTATAAAAGGTAATGCCCCTTCATCTAGAGCTTCATCAATTTAATTAACTGTCTAGTTTATCCCTTTGGTAATCTTGTGCCTAGGAAAATACCTCAGAAATTGGACAGTTCCTGATTTCGGACATCCATTTGGTAAAATCAAATGGATGAAAAAAATAAAATAAATAAGTCAAATTTATCATTATTTGGAAGTAAATCAAATATACTTAAATTGCCCGTGTCCAGCCACATTCCTCATATCATATACATGTTATTTTCATTTATTTATGAAAGTACCGAATACAATTAAAAATATAACTTTGTAACACTTTGATGACTTTGATTAACTAAGCACTGGATCATGACAGCGGAACATTCAGTCACTTTCCCAGTCATTAAGACTGTCTTCAACAGAATTTGCTTGCAAATCTAGCTCCTCTCCTTCAGATTCTGGTTCAGGTGACCGTGTCTGTTCCAAAGCCCATTTGGTAGCAACTGGTTAAAAAGCAGGCCGAATCTTAGAAAAGGGCCCTAGAACTTTTGATTTCCAATTGACTTAGTCTCTTCCGAAGCTTATTCGATCACCCCTTCCACATAAAGTGCCTCTGGGGAAAAAATAACAATATTTATACATTGAACCTCTATGAGTCTATGCCTTTACTATCGGTAATGCAATAGCTTACCCTGACTTAAACAGGAGAGTAAAAATTTCAATTTCTCTTCCAATGAAAATCCTGGATTTATCCAAGGGTAAAATAGGGAAGAATTTTACGTAGGAGATATTCCGCAGGGATATTCTGTCTGGAAGGGGGGGGCGTAAACTCCAGCTCCCGATGATACACTTTAGCGTTCTGATAGCAAGATACAAAAAACAAATTCATATTCAATCCTTTTTTTCTGCCAGCCCCTATGCGCTTTTGTGCTATGAAAATTGCAAGGCGACGTAAAAATATGTCAGTAAAATGTGTAAGATACTGGTAAAAACACGTAATTTACGTAAAATACATGAAATACAATATTTAAAGGGTCCGTAAAATCACGGTAAAATACGTAAAATACCCATAAATTACTGTGACCAATTTTGCCAGTTACATCAATACTAGCTGACGTATAGTGGCCCTGTTGTAGAGACATTTTGAAAGGAAGTTGATTGAAGAAACTTAGCCAACTTCTTGGGATATCAGTATTTATTCTGGTAAAAAAGCTTTCTAGGCATTATAATACCCAACATTCACTTCATCTTTATTCTGATTAATACTGACGACATTACCGTTGCGACTCACCTTTCAGACAAAAGTGACCATAGTCATGACTTTAAAGAAATGTTGCTATTGATAGTACTATGTATCTATTTGTAATAGTCAGTTCTAACATTATTTTATAATTTATCAAATTTATTGATGAGCTGAATTCTGATTATTTGTCAAATATTTGTGTTCTAGTTGTAGGAATAAACATAAGAACCACGGCAGACTTTAGTGGATCTTGGAAAAGATACCTTTGAAACTAGCAACAGGAGCAAAGACAAAAATTAATTATCAAAATATATTAAATCTTAAACAATGCTCGTATTTAAGTATATTCTCATTTACCTCTGCATAAACAGTCAAGGATGCTAATTTTTTGTGGCTCATTGGTTTTCAATTTATAATTTCTCGTTTTCATTTGCTTTTAATTAACTGTTTTAAATTTCTAGCCTTACGTTCCCAAAAATGGTAGTGACTTTTGATTGCAATTTTTTTTTCAATTTGCTTCCATGTCCGACTGTGATTGATCTTGAGTAACATCTTTTGATTTTAAGTTCATAATTTTAGCTAAATCTCCCTTTAAGGCTCAAGAAAGTCCTGTCAAAAAAAGAGAGTTGGATATTTAAAGACTGCATTTCAATGCTGCTGGAGCAGTAAGATTTAACGATTACACAGAACCACCGGTCGAAGTTTATGGACGTCCAATTGAGGCCACGGTTACGAAGAGAAATACACCCAACCCCAGTTTATGTGTTATTCTTAGTCGGGGTACTGTTGATGCAAGTAAAATAAACAATAACGAGCTTTTGTTTGACCACAGAGTTTTTGCCAGTTTCAGATTTGTGACTTGTGAAGAATAAGCTCTGAAAACTAAGCTTTAAAGTGATTACGCATTTGGATTGTTTAGTATAACTGAGGAATTTTCAAATAAACAGTGCCAAAAGCTGTTTTGCGAGCGTTAGTTTACTCATGCATAACTTTATGATGGTATTAAAAAAATCTTTTATAAAGGTAATGTTCATTGTCAAGAATGATATAACGCTATGACCACTTATATTATATTAAAATTGTATGTTTACACTTTAGTTTTACAATAAAAAAAATTAAATTTTCACACTTTTATTCTTTATTTATAATTTATAAAAAGTCGCAGATGAAAATAGACCACATTATTCGTTGGTGCCTCATTTTTATGTTCATGAAGAAGTAAGTTTGAGTTAGTTGCCGAGTGTTTAAGCATACATGACCCTTGGGAGCTTTATAACATGATATATACCTGACACTAAGCTGTGTTGAAAACAATGTTTTTTCAACCCTTGACCGTAATACGTGGATGATCTCATCAAGTTTCAATGCATCCCCAGCTAATTGCAGTCAAATTTCTACACTTGCAGAAGACCACGCATGTGGGTAATTACACCCAAGATGAATAGAATGGTGTCGAGTATGGGAGTGGAAGGTTATTTGCCTCCCTCTATAGTTAGTAAAAACTATATTTGGGGTTTTCTGGTACTTATCTCTTAGCCAGTACACACTCAAGAAAATTGGATCTATAGAATCAGGGAAAGACTGGTTTATTGCTGATCAAGGAGGCACACTTGTGCCTCTATAAAGAGGCGACCCACCACAATGTTAAGCGATTTCAGGTCCTAGAGGTCGCAGAGAGACGGTGGTAATCGCATTTTGTAGCCCAAGCTCAAACTAAGAAACTTGCAAAATTTCATCCTCCTCCGACTTTATCTTCATGGGGTAAACTGGGCCGGAAGTTTGGACCCTCCCACCACAGCCCCCCTTTAACGTTGTCCGATTGGGCTGAAATTTAGAGGTTAAGCTTTCCTAGGGCCCGGGAGCTTATCCTCGAATTTCAGCTCAATCCGATCACTCCTTCCCTGTTTTCAAAAAACCAAATATAGCCACTTAAAATTCATCATTTGTTTTTTTTTCTTAGCCACGCCTACAGGCCACAGTTGGCAACGGATCCGGTTGAATGAGGACTCATTCGAAGCAGAATTCGACCTGTTAGGGCCTTTTGATATTTTCAGACCGAAAAAATTATCCCCCCGAATTTACATTTACGAAAAACCTTAGTTTTTTTCAAATAATACAGATAAACAGGTTAGACATGCTTTGTTATGAAAATATCTGCGCGTCAATTTTCATAACAAAGCATGTCTGACCTGTTTATGTGTATTATTTGAAAAAACTACGTTTTCTAAAGAGTTAAAGAGGCTGAGTTACAAGGTCAACCCTTAAAACGTACAGGGATTAGGAGGCACAGTTGGGGGGGCTGTTAAAGAGGCTGAGTCTCAAGTTCGAACCTTAAAACGTACAGGGATTAGGAGGCACCCTGTACGACGCGATTTGAGTATTCAGGAATTAAAAGCCTTAACACAAGAATGTTCAAGAGCGGGGGGTTTGGGGGGCGGCAGCCCCCCAACTTTAACTCCTGACACGATCAGCTAACAGTTAGTCAAGCAATAATAAGTAATAAACTGTACAAAAACGTGCAGAAATTATTTGAAAAAAAAAACTACGTTTTCTAAAGAGTTAAAGAGGCTGAGTTACAAGGTCGAACCTTAAAACGTACAGGGATTAGGAGGCACAGTTGGGGGGCTGCCGCCCCCAAACCCCCCGCTTTCGCAGCCTTTAAATAACAAAAAAAATAAAAATTTAAACTGAAAGTAAGGAGCGACATTAAATCTTAAAACGAACAGAAATTATTCCGTATATGAAAGAGGCTGTGCCCTCCTCAACGCCTCGCTCTTTACGCTAAAGTTTTTATTGTTTAAAAAAAAAGAGTTGTGAGAAAGTCAAACCCTAACAGGTCGAACAGGTCGAATTCTGCTTCGAATGAGTCCTCATTCAACCGGATCCGTTGCCAACTGTGGCCTGTAGGCGTGGCTAAGAAAAAAAAAAGAGATGATGAATTTTAAAGTGGCTATATTTGGTTTTTTGAAAACAGGGAAGGAGTGATTGGATTGAGCTGAAATTTCGAGGATAAGCTCCCGGGGCCTAGGAAAGCTTAACCTCTAAATTTCATCGGACAACGGACAACGTTAAAGGGGGGCTGTGGTGGGAGGGTCCAAACTTCCGGCCCAGTTTGCCCCATGAAGATAAAGTCGGAGGAGGATGAAATTTTGCAAGTTTCTTAGTTTGAGCTTGGGCTACAAAATGCGATTACCGCCGTCTCTCTGCGACCTCTAGGACCTGAAATCGCTTAACATTGTGGTGGTCGCCTCTTTATAGAGGCACAAGTGTGCCTCCTTGAACTTTTAATTATATCTATCAATTGTAAACATTACTTATATTAACAGAAGAAAAAAATACTTAAAAAGACAGCGATAAAAAAAGTCGTAAAAAGACGTATATGAGGGGGGTTTGTCCTCTCCTCAGTACCTTACTTTATACGCTTAAGTTTTGTATAGAACTCATTCTTAACGAATTGAAATGAAAAGTCAAACTTTAGCTTAAAGAGTGAAGTATTAAGGAGGGGCAAACTCTCCCCATTTGCATAATAATTTCTGTTCGTTTCATGTTTTAATGTTGCTCCTTACTTTCAGTTAAAAAAAAACATTTTTTTTTTTATTTAATTAAGCATAAAGCCAAATTGCTCTTCAAACTCAATTCTTTGGCTCTACGATATTCTTTGAATGACCAAATACAGATGGCTAAACTTCAAATAGATCTCGAATGCATTTTATTTCTTTTTTGTTTAATAAAACGGATTAAGTTGACAAAAGTTCTGTCATAAACTGTTCAAAAGCCTGTAGATCCATGTTTCAACTACTTCAAATTCTTTATTCAGTATATTGTCTCTTCTGTAGAACAAACAAGAGAAAGTAAAGACCAATTCTCACATAGGTGTCAAGCTTGATGGCAAGACTTTTTGAAGTCTTTTCTGTTACTCCTCAATTTCCAACTGGGTCATCTTCTCTTTGGTTCGCGATGATCGAGAGAAACTGGTTTCACTTCTCCAAGATTTGTTAAACCAATACTCTTAGAGAAATCCGTGGCCTGCTTGCAGTCTGAAGCCAATAATGATCTTCCACCTGACCAAATCCTGATATCCTTATGATTAGTCCTGCCTCTTTGAATTGTTCTGTCACAAATTCTACAATATCACGCACAAAAATTTCAATTCTTTTTGGTAACTTTTTAATATATCTACGTATATGAAGGGTTTTACCTTCTCCTCAATACCTTACTTTATACGCTAAAGTTTCTCATAGAACTTTTTCTTAACGAATTGAGATGGAAAGTCAGACTTTAGCTTAAAGATAGAAGCAATAAGAAGGGGTGAACTCCCCCTGTATGTATAATAATTTTTGTTCGTTTCATGTCTTAATGTTGCTCCTTACAGTCAGCTAATAAGCTTGATTTTTCTGTTTAAGCTCTGATCAATTTTAAATAATGCCGTGAAATCCGGCTATCCTTCAATGTAAATTCCCTTACTTCTACAGAAAATCTCTCAATCGAAATGTCTTCCTGAGTAAAATCCACCCCTACCCTTCCAGGAAAATTCCCCCTAGACAATTCCATTCTAGCTGAAAATTCCCTACGGAAATTTTTTTCCCGGACGATACCAGGGGAAAAGTTTCTTAGCGCACTTACATTTGAAGAAGGCTTTAATTTCTAATTGCTTTTAAAATAATTCCGGAAATCACTTCCTCCGTGGGAGATGTTTCCAGCAAATACCCCCCTCCCCTATAAGAAAGTTGCTCCCACAGAAAATTCCCTCTGGAGAATTTATCCCGTGGAAAAGTCCAACCAGGGGAATTTCTTCCACAGAATATCCTCCCCCCCATATGCAAAGATAATCTAGATAATTCCAACCCAGTAAAAATTTCGCTCCCCCGGACAATGACCGTTAACATATCAACATGTAAAATGGAGTAGGCAGAGAGAAAGTAAGACAAACAAAAATAATTTTCTATTGGCTACTTGCCCTTCAATCCTTTTAGTCATTTAAAAAAGGCACTAGAACTTTTAATTTCCGTTCGAATGAGCCCTTTTCTCATTAATATTCTTTCCTATATTTATATTGATACTCTAGGACTGTTGGTTCTGTGCAATCATCCTACAAAAAAAAACAAACAAACACGAATCCGTGGTCTTTTTTTCTCCCAAAATAAACAATATTTCACTTTATTAAGGATGGAAGCTGGTAACTTCTACAATAGGGTTCTCGGATACGCTGAATCTGATAGTATGATTTGATTTTTATTAAGATTCTTTGACATTTAGGGTGTGTTTCCCTCATACCCCTTCTCTAAAATCAGGCAAATATTCTCGGGCTCGTAGACTTTTATGGGTAACAACAAACTATTATTATATATATATATATATATAATATATATATATATATATATATATATATATATATATATATATATATATATATATATATATACACATATGGAATAAGCATCATAAGCAATTCTATTCATATATCTATTGATATCAAACTTCCGTTTTGTTGAGTTTTGGTTACTACTGAGCCGCGTAATTCCTTGCTAACAGTTCTTTACCCCAAACTGTTTGATTTACTTACAGCCTAAATTGTTATTTTAATTTATGTCCACCGAAATTCCGGTGAAATATTAAGTATTTTTATGGCGTAAAAGACCTTTGTTTTGCATAACATACTTTTTGAAAAAAACAATTCACGATTTCTTAGAAATTAGCAGAGAAACAGGGTTATACTGGCCCTTCAATGTTCAATTTTAACACAAATATACATAATTTAAGTTGACACTAAATAAATCATCACTGCTCCATAATGACAACATAGCATAGAAGAAAAAACTGAGCTCACTCAGACCAAATAGTCTTTAAACAGTTTGTGGTAACGAACTGAAATTAAGAGCGACCAGGCTCAATAGTGACCGAAACTTTTAAAAAAGAAATTTTTTACACCAATAAATATATGAAAAGAATTGTCTTATTATGCTGAATCCAAATATATAAGTTCCATTAAGTTTAACTATACCCATCAAAAGCTACGATCCTGATAAAATTGGTCTGATTTTCAAAAAAAGGGGTAAAGACCCCCCGAAGTCATAAAACTTTAATGAAAGTCACACCAGCAGATTCGAAGTATGAAAGAATCTTACTATAGAGATTCCAAGGTCCTATCTGCCAAAATGTCGAATTTGGTAATTTTTGCCAGAAAAAATATCATGGATGCGTTTTTTTTATTATTTTTTTACCCCAGAGGTGATTGTATGAAACCAGTGGGCCTAGAACACCAGGTTTTGGTTTCGTTATTCTAACGAAACCAAAAAGTTCTAGTATACTTTTTAAGGGACCAAAAAAAATTGGAGGGCAACTAGGCCCCCTTCTATGCCACTTTTTTCCCAAAATCATCCGATGAAAATTTTTAGATGAGTAATTTGTTCAGCATAGCTGAAAGGCCCAATAACTATGTCTTTGAAGATAGCATGATTCTCCAGAGCCACTGGGGAAAGGTCGTTAAATTAAAAAAATTGTCCATTGTTTACGTATAGTATTTGTTATTGGGAAGTATGCAAACATATTTAAGGTGGGGATGAGAGGACAAATTTTCTGCTGGTGATATTTTACACGGCGAGAATTTTCTATGAAGAGACAAGTTTACAGGGGGTGACATTTTCAGGTGAAATTTTATACGGGGGGAATTCGCCGGAATTCCTATACGAAAGTTCTTAATGTGTCTTGCTTTCTCTTTACTGATCCAATTTTAAGTGTGGAGATGTTAAGGGTAACTGCCCAGGGTAAATTTTCACCGGGATTGAATTTTCCAGAAGATATTTCCGTGGGCAGGTGGATTTTTCCATGGAAGTTGAGCCAGATATCCCTGTGTTTAAAAAAAAGATCAGAAATCATAGGCAGCGCAATAGCGCTGCCTGAGAAAAGAAAGATGTTTGCACAATGTATTAGTTATTTTTTTTCTTTGTTTTGGTTTGTTTCTTTAGACCAGGGCACTTCGTATCGAGTGAGTCGTTCTCGCCATTCAATTCTCCCAACACTTTCGATCAAAATATTGATGTAGCCATTATGTTCAACATAGTTGAAAAGTTTCGAAATTATATCTTTGAATATGACAACCTCCCACGGCCCTCAGGACTAGGGTTATAAGTTATGCCCTTGGGGCATATAAGGTTGTTATAGAAAGTGTTGTCTTAAAAACTTCAAAAAAAGGCTCATTCGATTGGAAATTGAGAGGACTACTGCCTTTGTTATCAGTCAAAAGTGATCGGTTGGCAAATGTCCCACCCCCACCACACCCATCATTTCCTAAGATACTTCCAATCAAAAATTCGATGACCATTATGTTCAACGTAGTTGACAGTTCTGGAAATTATGTCTTTGAGGGTGGCAAATCCTCCCCTCCCCCAGCCCTCAGGGCAAGGGCGGTAAGTTACGCCTTGGGGATATATAAGGTTTTTTTTATAGAAAGCATGGTCATATAAAATTCAGAGGGGGCTCGATGGATTGGTAATCAGTAGCTCTAGTGCCATTTATAAGAGTCAAAGTGATCGGACGGCAGCTACCCCCCCCCCCCACACACACACCACACTCACACGCGTAGTATTGTCCCGAAATGCATCTAATAGAAATTTTGAGATAGCAATTTTATTCAAAATAGTTTAAATATCATATAACAAGGCTTTTGGGGTTGATATAAACCCCCAGAGCCTGGGGGCAAGGTTTGTAAGTTATGCCCTGGGGGCATTTAAGGTTTTTATGGAAGGGATGGTTGTATAAGCTTTAGAGGAAGCTCATTTGGGTAAAAATAGGAAGTTCTAGTTTCCTTTTAAGAGTAAAAAGTGACAAAGAACAGCAAGCCCCCCCCCCAACTAACCCCCTTCACCAAACAAATTTGATAAAAACTTTGCGATAGCAATCTTGCTCAAAATAGTTAAAATAACATATAACAATGCCTCTAGGGTTGAAACAACCCCTCATTGCCCTGGGGATAAGGCTGTTAGTCACGCCCTGGGGGTATAAAAGGTTTTATGGAGTGGATGGTCGTATAAACTTCAGATAGGGCTCATTTGATTTGAAATTGAAATTTTGGTACTCTTTTTAAGAGTCAAAAATGATTTGAGACCAACTAGCCCCCACCCATACTCATCATTTCCCCAAAGACGTCCGATTAAAATTTGGAGATAGCAAATTTGTTCATTGTATTTGAACCATCCGGAAATTATGTCTTTGATGAAGACAATCCTGCTCCCATACCTCTCAGGGCAAGGGTTGTAAGGTATGACCATGGGGCATAGAAGGTTTTTATAGAATAGGGGTGGTTGTATATACTTGGGAGGGGACTCATTGCATTGGTAATATGAATTTTTAGTACCTTTTTTCAAAATCAAAGTGATCTGAGGGTGGCTATCCCCCCTCAACACGTCGTTTTTTCCCAAAATACATTGAAAAAAGATTTCTAGACAGTTATTTTATTTAAAATAGTCCAAAGATCATACAACAAGGCTTTTGGGGCTGGTACAAACCACCACAGCCTAGGAGCGAGGGTTGTCAGTTATGCCGCTGGCCAATTAAGGGGGAACGGAATAGGAAAATTCCCGGCTATCTCTTCCATGTTAAAAATTTTTATCTTGTCTGGCGACAACAGACGCATAAAGGCATCAATTTTGGTTTCTATCTGTTCCCCTGATCTAGCAACATAATCTGAGTTTGCTATTTTTTATTTTTTTTTTTTGGGGGGGGGGGCTTTCTAAATTAGGCTTTTTCGTGCAAATTCTATTTCAGCTTGTCTAAAAGAACGGTAGACACAAGTTTAATAAAATTAACCC
Organism: Artemia sinica; assembly: GCA_027921565.1. NCBI lineage: Eukaryota > Metazoa > Arthropoda > Branchiopoda > Anostraca > Artemiidae > Artemia > Artemia sinica. Next base: position 33,787 of record JAPEVW010000078.1, read on the forward strand.
GAACTTGTAGAGGATTTTGAAAGGAACAACTTGACTTTTAATTTTTTTTTCCTAATTAATTAAAAAAAAGTCATTTTCATAAGTTTATTTGATTCTACTAAAAGTTGTTATCATCAGTCTTATATTAGAAACTGCTGAACTGTTGCATATTTAGTTTCAATAGGCGGGCATAAATACCAGTCTTCCGGTGATAAACAGCCATGGTTTCAAGTTGTATCGGCTGGCATGATAAGTGAATGTTTCAACATATTATGCAAATAGGAATGCTCCGTCAAATTAGGTTGCAGTCCAAGATTTTTAAAGAAGAGAAAGGCAATTAAAGAAGAACTTGGCCTAGTTAGTTCACAAAAGTGCTTTGTGAAATACAAGGACAGCGGCAGAAAATTTTCCTGGGGGGGGGGGGGCAAACGCCAAAATATCAGTGGTGGTTGGGTGACATGGAAAATATTTCAGGATTTTTTTTTCGTAGGAATAATTTTATTTTTAAATACATTTAGAAAAGAACTCTAAAAAAAAGAGCAACTAAATTACCTGCAAAATGAAACAAAATACAGTAAATTTTAAAACCGCAAGGATTCCTGGCAAAGGATCAATTTGTTGAATCAATAATATATTTAATTATTATGCATTTAATTTTAAGAGAAAACCAAACTCAAACCATAATTACAGAAAGATTGCTTTCGTAGATTATAACAGTTGTAGACTTGCCTTTATACAATTTCTCACGCCTTAGAATAGTTTACACAAGGAGTAGAGATGCTCAAAAATAATCCTGCCTGCACAGATGCCACGTTTTGATGTTATAACGGCCATGTAAAATATACTTCTTTCATAACAGGACAATTCTTCTCCTTGAACTTAAATCCATTGTATATTCATATGTTAAGAAAAAAATAGAATAGCGAAAGAAAAACTAAATTTAAACTTACCATCCCGCTGTCAATTTGACCCTCTTTCTTTTTATTGTCCTATTCAACTAAAAAAATGAACAAGTTCAAAAAATTTTCTCGTAAGAGAATCTTATCAAATATTTTGTGAAAAAAAACTTGAAGTAAAGAGTGACTTGGGCCAATATTCACTAAAACTAAAACTTTAATTCTCGCGACAATTGCTACACCGGCAGTAGTAGAATGCTAATATCGAATTCTAAGGGTTTATGTTCCTTCCTGTGCTATTTGGGGAGATTACGTTCCATGGCACCTTTCCAGAGCATGTATCTATGGAATTTGGGTAGATTACATTCCTTCCAATGTTATTGGGACCTCTACACGTGATTAAACACGTTTTGCTTGCCTTTCCTTGGTACCTTTCCAAACGAGCGGGGATTCCCCTCCGGTTCCTACACATGGCAAAAAAGCGAGCAGTATGAGCGGGGATTCCCCACACAAGTTTGTTTCAACTCCAAGTTTTTTAACCAGACTGTTTTTTGAGCCAATATCCGTTGAGAATTGTTTGATTGACATTTGCAAAAAGCGGTAAGAGATTTGCGGATTGGAGTGTAACTCGAGAGCAGTTTGTTATTAAAAAATTTGATGGTACAATCAGAATTGTTTGATTGACATTTGCAAAAAGGGGTAAGGGATTTGCGAATTGGATTGTATGAACGTGGAAAAGCAAAAAAAAGGGTTAAACTGATTATCAGTTAAGGTAACCCCTCGGGGTTGTTAACTCAGGCAATTTGTTATAAATTTGAGACAACATCAATCTATGAAAGTGGTTAATGATGATAGAATGACACTGTGAGTTGACCTAGCTTTACCTCTCCGATATGTTCTATATAATACACAAGTTGTGTTTGAACAGTGATGTCAGTTTAAAATAGGGTACAACGTTATAGCATACTAAAAAGATGATACTAAGAGAGATGTAGATGGCAATAAAATAATTTTAATAAAGAAATTCAGAACAAACCTTAGAAATCCTTGCATGTCAAGTAGTAAGGTGTATGTGAGTACGAACTATCAAGGATCATAAGCACCAATGACCCTAACCAGCAGAGACATCAACCCCCCAAAGGTCCCCTATCCCCCAACTCGAAGGGTGCCCCCTCCCCTTCAACTTTTTGGCCCCCTCCCCACCCCCATTTTTTTTTTGGCAATTGACATTTTTTCTGATAACAAGTATTATTGATTACGATCGTAGCTTTCAAACGTGAAACTTAAGTCCATTTTTGGATCGAAAAATAAACTATTTCTGTAAAATCTGAGTTAATAAGGGTTTTTGACCGTAAACTCTAGTTTTTTGTAAGAAAATTATGGAAAATACAATTCTCTGGTTCAAATGTGAAACTTAAGTCCATTTTTTGGATTGAAAATAAATCTATTTCCGTAAAATCTGAGCTAATAAGGGTTTTTTGACCGTAAACTCTAGTTTTTTGTAAGAAAATTATGGAAAATACAATTCTCTGGTTCAAATGTGAAACTTAAGTCCATTTATGGATCGAAAAAAATAAAACTATTTCCGTAAAATCTGAGCTAATAAGGGTTTTTGACCGTAAACTCTAGTTTTTTGTGTAAGAAAATTATGGAAAATACAATTCTCTGGTTCAAATGTGAAACTTAAGTCCATTTATGGATCGAAAAATAAAACTATTTCAGTAAAATCTGAGCTAATAAGGGTTTTTGAAACTCTAGTTTTGTTTAAGAAAATTATGGAAAATACAATCCTCTGGTTCAAATGTGAAACTTGAGTCCTTTTTTGGATCGAAAAATAAAACTATTTCAGTAAAATCTGAGCTAATAGGGTTTTGACCGTAAACTCTAGTTTTTTGTAAGAAAATTATGGAAAATACAATTCTCTGGTTCAAATTTGAAACTTAAGTCCATTTTTTGGATCGAAAAATAAAACTATTTCAGTAAAATCTGAGCTAATAAGGGTTTTTGACCGTAAACTCTAGTTTTTTGTAAGAAAATTATGGAAAATACAATTCTCTGGTTCAAATTTGAAACTTAAGTCCATTTTATGGATCGAAAAATAAAACGATTTCCGTAAAATCTGAGCTAATAGGGTTTTTGACCGTAAACTCTAGATTTTTGTAAGAAAATTATGGAAAATACAATTCTCTGGTTCAAATGTGAAACTTAAGTCCATTTATGGATTTCCGTAAAATCTGAGCTAATAGGGTTTTTTGAAACTCTAGTTTTTGTAAGAAAATTGTGGAAAATACAATTCTCTGGTTCAAATGTGAAACTTAAGTCCATTTATGGATCGAAAAATAAAACTATTTCCGTAAAATCTGAAAGGTTTTTTGACCGTAAACTCTAGTTTTTTGTAAGAAAATTATGGAAAATACAATTCTCTGGTTTAAGTATGAAACTTAAGTCCTTTTTTTGGATCGAAAAATAAAACTATTTCCGTAAAATCTGAGCTAATAAGGGTTTTTGACTGTAAACTCTAGTTTTTTTGTAAGAAAATAATGGAAAATACAATTCGTTGGCTCAAATGTGAAACTTAAGTCCATTTATGGATCGAAAAATAAAACTATTTTCCGTAAAATCTGAGCTAATTAGGGTTTTTGACCGTAAACTATAGGTTTTCGTAAGAAAATTATGGAAAATACAATTCTCTGGTTCAAATGTGAAACTCAAGTCCATTTTTGGATCGAAAAAATAAACTATTTCTGTAAAATCTGAGTTAATAAGGGTTTTTTTGAACGTAAACTCTAGTTTTTTTGTAAGAAAATTATGGGAAATACAATTCTCTGGTTTAAATCTGAAACTTAAGTCCTTTTTTGGATCGAAAAATAAAAAACTATTTTCGTAAAATCTGAGTTAATAAGGGTTTTTGACTATAAACTCTAGTTTTTTTGTAAGAAAATTATGGGAAATACAATTCGTTGGCTCATAGGTGAAACTTAAATCCATTTTTCGTTAAGTCTCAGAGTGAATAAATTCGTTATCAACATCCTTTGTCAGATACATCAAATAAAGTTGACAAAATCTAAATTTCAGAATGAATACATTCATTATCAACATCCTTTGTTGGATATGTCGGATAAAATTGACAAAATCTACGTATCAGAGTGAATATTTTTTTAAAACATCCTTTGCCAGATACATCGAATAAAATTGATAAAATATAAGTTTCAAAGTGAATAAATTTTTCTATCAACATCCTTTGTCAGATAAATCAAATAAAATTGACAAAATCTAAATTTCAGAATGAATAAATGCTTCAACAACATCCTTTATCAGATATGTCGGATAAAATTGACAAAATCTAAGTATCAGAGTGACTAAAATTTTTTATCAACATCCTTTTCTCGGATAAATAGGATAAAATTGACAGAATCTAAGTGTTTGTGTGAATAAATTTTTTTATCAACAACCTTTGTCAGATACATCAATAAAATTGACAAAATCTAAATTTCAGAATGAATAAATCCATTATCAACATCCTTTGTCGGATATGTCGGATAAAATTGACAAGATCTAAGTATCAGAGTGACTAAATTCTATATCAACATCCTTTTCTCGAATACATAGGATAAATTGACAGAATCTAAGTGTCAGTGTCAATAAATTTTTTTTTATCAACATCCTTTGTCAGATACATCAAATAAAATTGACAAAATCTAAAATTCAGAATGAATAAATTCATTATTAACATCCTTTGTCGGATATGTCGGATAAAATTGATAAAATATAAGTGTCAGAGTGAATAAATTTTTTTTATCAACATCCATTGTCAGATATATCAAATAAAATTGACAAAATCTAAATTTAAGAATGAATAAATGCTTTAACAACATCCTTTATCGGATATGTCGGATAAAATGACAAAATCTAAGTATCAGAGTGACTAAAATCTATATCAACATCCTTTTCTCGGAAACATAGGATAGTATTGACAGAATCTAAGCGTCAGTGTGAATAATTTTTTTTTATCAACATCCTTTGTCAGATACATCAAATAAAATTGACAAAATCTAAATTTCAGAATGAATAAATTCATTATCAACATCCTTTGTCGGATATGTCGGATAAAATTGACAAAATATAAGTGACAGAGTGAATAAATTTTTTTTTATCAACATCCTTTTGTCAGATGCATCAAATAAAATTGACAAAATCTAAATTTCAGAATGAAGAAATACTTTAACAACATCCTTTATCGGATATGTCGGATAAAATTTACAAAATCTAAGCATCAGAGTACTAAATTCTATATCAACATCCTTTTCTCGGATAAATAGGATAAAATTAACAAATTCTAAGTGTTAGAGTGAATAAATTTTTTTTTATTAACATCCATTGGCAGATACATCAGATAAAATTGACAAAATCTAAATTTCAGAATGAATAAATTCATTATCAACATCCTTTGCCAGATACATCGAATAAAATTGACAGAATCTAAGTGTCAGAGTGTGAATAAATTTTTTTTATCCACATCCTTTGTCAGATACATCGAATAAAAATTAACAAAATCTAAATATCAGAATGAATAAATGCTTTAACAACATCCTTTATCGGATTTGTCGGATAAAATTGACAAAATCTAACTATCAGAGTGATTAAATTCTACATCAACATCCTTTTCTCAGATACATAGATTAAAATTGACAAAAGCTAAGTGTTAGAGTGAATATTTTTTTTTATCAACATCCTTTGCCAGTTACATCGGATAAAATTGACAAAATCCAAGTGTCAGAGTGAATAAATTCATTGTCAACATCCTTTGTCGGATATGTAGGATAAAATTGATAAAATCTAAGTATCAGAGTGATTAAATTCCATATCAATATCATTTTCTCGGATACATGGATAAAATTGATAAAATCTAAGTATCAGAGTGAATAAATGCTTTATCAACATCCTTTAAATGCATTATCAACATCATTTGTCGGCTATATCGGATAAAATTTACAAGAAAGACATGGATTGTACACCGCGACGGCGCATACATAGTGAGAGAAACATGCAAAGTCGACATAGCTTTATTTCATTTTTTATGGTTAATTTAGACGAGGTTACGTGCGCGAACGTAACCTCGTCTAAATTAACCATAAAAAATGAAATAAACCTATGTCGACTTTGCATGTCTCCCTCACTATGTATGCGCCGTCGCGGTGTACACTCCATGTCTTTCTTGTCAATTTTATCCGATATAGCCGACAAATGATGTTGATAATGCATTTAAAGGATGTTGATAAAGCATTTATTGACTCTGATACTTAGATTTTGTCAATTTTATCCCATGTATCCGAGAAAATGATATTCATATGGAATTTAATCACTCTGATAGTTAGATTTTATCAATTTTATCCTACATATCCGACAAAGGATGTTGACAATGAATTTATTCACTCTGACACTTGGATTTTGTCAATTTTATCCAATGTAACTGGCAAAGGATGTTGATAAAAAAAAATATTCACTCTAACACTTAGATTTGTCAATTTTAATCTATGTATCTGAGAAAAGGATGTTGATGTAGAATTTAATCACTCTTATAGTTAGATTTTGTCAATTTTATCCGAAAAATCCGATAAAAGATGTTGTTAAAGCATTTATTCATTCTGATATTTAGATTTTGTTAATTTCTATTCGATGTATCTGACAAAGGATGTGGATAAAAAAAAATTATTCACTCTGACACTTAGATTCTTTCAATTTTATTCGATGTATCTGGCAAAGGATGTTGTTAAAAAAAAAATTATTCACTCTGATACTTATATTTTGTCAATTTTATCCGAAATATCTGACAAAGGATGTTGATAATGAATTTATTCCTTCTGAAATTTAGATTTTGTCAATTTATCCGATGTATCTGCCAATGGATGTTGATAAAAAAAATTTATTCACTCGAACACTTAGAATTTGTCAATTTTATCCTATGTATCCGAGAAAGGATGTTGATATAGAATTTAGTCACTCTGATACTTAGATTTTGTCAATTGTATCCGAAATATCCGATAAAGGATGTTGTTAAAGTATTTCTTCATTCTGAAATTTAGATTTTGTCAATTTTATTTGATGTATCTGACAAAAGGATGTTGATAAAAAAATTTATTCACTCTGTCACTTATATTTTTTCAATTTTATCCGACATATCCGATAAAGGATGTTGATAATAAATTTATTCATTCTGAAATTTAGATTTTGTCAATTTTATTTGATGTATCTGACAAAGGATGTTGATAAAAAAAAATTATTCACACTGACGCTTAGATTCTGTCAATTTTATCCTATGTTTCCGAGAAAAGGATGTTGATATAGAATTTAGTCACTCTGATACTTAGATTTTGTCATTTTATCCGACATATCCGATAAAGGATGTTGTTAAAGCATTTATTCATTCTGAAATTTAGATTTTGTCAATTTTATTTGATGTATCTGACAATGGATGTTGATAAAAAAATTTATTCACTCTGACACTTATATTTTATCAATTTTATCCGACATATCCGACAAAGGATGTTAATAATGAATTTATTCATTCTCAAAATTAGATTTTGTCAATTTTATTTGATGTATCTGGCAAAGGATGTTGATATAAGAAAAAATTATTCACACTGACACTTAGATTCTGTCAATTTTATCCTATGTATTCGAGAAAAGGATTTTGATATAGAATTTAGTCACTCTTATACTTAGATTTTGTCAATTTTATCCGACATATCCGACAAAGGATGTTGATAATGAATTTATTCATTCTGAAATTTAGATTTTGTCAATTTTATTTGATGTATCTGACAAAGGATGTTGATAAAAAAAATTTATTCACACCGACACTTAGATTCTGTCAATTTTATCCTATGTATCCGAGAAAAGGATGTTGATAAAAAAAATTTAGTCACTCTGATACTTAGATTTTTTTTCAATTTTATCCGACATATCCGATAAAGGATGTTGCTGAAGCATTTATTCATTCTGAAATTTAGATTTTGTCAATTTTATTTGATGTAACTGGCAAAGGATGTTGATAGAAAAATTTATTCACTTTGACACTTATATTTTATCAATTTTATTCGATGTATCTGGCAAGGGATGTTGTTAAAAAAATATTCACTCTGATACTTAGATTTTGTCAATTTTATCTGACATATCTGATAAAGGATGTTGTTAAAGCATTTATTCGTTTCTGAAATTTAGATTTTGTCAATTTTATTTGATGTATCTGACAAAGGATGTTGATAGAAAAATTTATTCACTCTGACACTTACATTTTATCAATTTTATTCGATGTATCTAGCAAAGGATGTTGTAAAAAAAATATTCACTCTGATACTTAGATTTTGTCAATTTTATCCAATATATCCGACAAAGGATGATGATAATGAATTTATTCGTTCTGAAATTTAGATTTTGTCAATTTTATTTGATGTATCTGACAAAGGATGTTGATAACGAATTTATTCACTCTGAGACTTAACGAAAAATGGATATAAGTTTCACCTATGAGCCAACGAATTGTATTTTCCATAGTTTTCTTACGAAAAACTAGCGTTTACAGTCAAAAACCCTTCTTAACTCAGATTTTACGGAAATAGTTTTATTTTTTGATCCAAAAAAGGACTTAAGTTTCACATTTGAGCCAGAAAATTGTATTTTTCATAATTTTTCTTACAAAAAAGCTAGAGTTTACGGTCAAAAAAACCCTTATTAACTCAGATTTTACAGAAATAGTTTATTTTTTTTTTTCGATCCAAAAATGGACTTAAGTTTCACATTTGAACCAGGGAATTGTATTTTCCATAATTTTCTTACGAAAAACTACAGTTTACGGTCAAAAACCCTTATTAGCTCAGATTTTACGGAAATAGTTTTATTGTTAGATCCAAAAAAAGGACCTAAGTTTCACACTTGAACCAGAGAATTGTATTTTCCATAATTTTCTTACAAAAACTACAGTTTACGGTCAAAAACCCTTATTAGCTCAGATTTTACAGAAATAGTTTTATTTTTTCGATCCAAAAATGGACTTAAGTTTCACATTTGAACCAGAGAATTGTATTTTCCATAATTTTCTTACAAAAAAAACTATAGTTTACGGTCAAAAACCCTAATTAGCTCAGATTTTTACGGAAATAGTTTTATTTTTCGATCCATAAATGGGAACTCTTAAGTTTCACATTTGAACAAGAAAATTGTATTTTACATAATTTTCTTACAAAAAACTAGAGTTTACGGTCAAAAACCCTTATTAGCTCAGATTTTACGGAAATAGTTTTATTTTTGATCCATAAATGGACTTAAGTTTCACATTTGAACCAGAGAATTGTATTTTCCATAATTTTCTTACAAAAAACTAGAGTTTACGGTCAAAAACCCTTATTAGCTCAGATTTTACGGAAATAATTTTATTTTTCGATCCATAAATGGACTTAGGTTTCACATTTGAACCAGAGAATTGTATTTTCCATAATTTACTTACAAAAAACTAGAGTTTACGGTCAAAAACCTTTATTAGCTCAGGTTTTTCGGAAATAGTTTTATTTTTCGATCCAAAAATGGACTTAAGTTTCACATTTGAACCAGAGAATTGTATTCTCCATATTTTTTTACAAAAAACTAGAGTTTACGGTCAAAAACCCTTATTAGCTCAGATTTTACGGAAATAATTTTATTTTTCGATCCATAAATGGACTTAGGTTTCACATTTGAACCAGAGAATTGTATTTTCCATAATTTTCTTACAAAAAACTAGAGTTTACAGTCCAATACCCTTATTAACTCAGATTTTACTGAAATTGTTTTATTTTTCGATCCAAAAAAGGACTTAAGTTTCACATTTGAACCAGAGAATTGTATTTTCCATAAATTTTCTTACAAAAAAACTAGAGTTTACGGTCAAAAACCCTTATTAACTCAGATTTTACAGAAATAGTTTATTTTTTTTCGATCCAAAAATAGACTTAAGTTTCACATTTGAACCAGAGAATTGTATTTTCTATAATTTTCTTACAAAAAAACTATAGTTTACGGTCAAAAACCCTAATTAGCTCAGATTTTACGGAAATAGTTTTATTTTTCAATCCAAAAAAAAATGGACTTAAGTTCCATATTTGAACCAGAGAATTGTATTTTCCATAATTTTCTTACAAAAAACTAGAGTTTACGGTCAAAAACCCTTATTAACTCAGATTTTACAGAAATAGTTTTATTTTTCGATCCAAAAATGGACTTAAGTTTCACATTTGAAAGCTACGATCGTAATGAATGATACTTGTTATCAGAAAAAATGTCAATTGCCAAAAAAAAAAAAAAAAAAAAAAAAAAAAAAAAAAAAAAAAAAAAAAAAAAAGGGGGGGGGGCCAAAAAGTTGGAGGGGAGGGGGCACCCTTCGAGTTTGGGGATAGGGGACCTTTGGGGGTTGATGTCTCTGCTGGTTAGGGTCATTGGTGCTTATGATCCTTGATGGTTCGTACTCACATACAACTTACTACTTGATTTGCAAGGATTTCTAAGGTTTGTTCTGCATTTCTTTATTAAAATTATTTTTTTTTGCCATCTACATCTCTCTTATTATCAACTTTTTAGCATACTATAACGTTGGACCCTATTTTAAACTGACAACACTGTTCAAACACAACTTGTGTATTATACAGAACACATCAGAGAGGTAAAGCTAGGTCAACTCACAATGTCATTCTATCATCATTAACCACTTTCATAGATTGATGTTGTCTCAAATTTATAACAAATTGCCTGAGTTAACAACCCCGAGGGGTTACCTTAACAAATAATCAGTTTAACCCTTTTTTTTCTTTTCCACGTTCATACAATCCAATTCGCAAATCCCTTACCCCTTTTTGCAAATGTCAATCAAAAATTCTGATTGTAGCATCCAATTTTTTAATAACAAACTACTCTCGAATTACACTCCAATCCGCAAATCTCTTACCCCTTTTTGCAAATGTCAATCAAACAATTCTCAACGGATGTTGGCTCAAAAAACAGTCTGGTTGAAAAACTTGGAGTTGAAACAAACTTGTTGGGGAATCCCCGCTCATACTGCTCGCTTTTTTGCAATGTGTAGGAACCGGAGGGGAATCCCCGCTCGTTTGGAAAGGTGCCAAGGGAAGGCAAGCAAAACGTGTTTAATCACGTGTAGAGGTCCCAATAACATTTGAAGGAACGTAATCTACCCAAATTCCATAGATACATGCTCTGGAAAGGTGCCATGGAACTTAATCTCCCCAAATAGCACAGGAAGGAACATAAACCCTTAGAATTCAATATTAGCATTCTACTGGCAGTTTTGGCTTTTTATGCTAATTCTAAATACTTAGAATTATTTCAGTTTATTGTTACCGACTCAAAACCAAAAATCTTAGAAAATTGGCCTAATTTTTGGAAAAAGAGCCCCCCCCCCCCCCGAAAAAAAGGAAGCGATCTTATTGAAAAGTTCTTTATTAGGCACATCATATTAGAGAACTCCACCGTAGAGGTTTCAAGCTCCAATCTTCAAAATGTGGAATTTCTCATTTTTTTTTTTCAAAAGAAACATCGTCGATGCATGTTTATTTGTTTTGTTTTTTCCTAGGGGTGATTGTATCAAACCAAAGGTCCAAGACAATTGGGAGGGAGCTCATTCAAACGTAAATTTAAAGCTCCTTTTTAAGTGACCATACAGATTGGACCAGGAGAAAGTCTGTTTTTTTTTTGCTGTTTTAGGGCACAAAACTACAACTTTACCCCAAAGAGGATGAATTTGCAATCAATTTAAAATTCTGAGAAGCTAATTCATTTAAAAGTATGAATAACTATATTTTAGGCTTTCCAGTTGTAAAAGAAGCAATGCCACGGTGGCAGTACAGGATTCAACCAAGTTGATTCGCTTTATTTGTAATGAAATTAGGCTACGTTTGGCGATCTGTAATTGCGGATCAGCTATAATGAGGAGGATGAGTCATTGTTTAGGTGGGGGTAGGGTAGATTCCTAAAAATGTATATTTTAATGGACAAACTGCTTACTCTTCACGGGGCTTCAGATAAATGTTGAAAGAGGTAGGGGGAGTAGAAAGTAATTAAATTGTTTCGCTATACAGCAAAAATGTTACATTCCCATTTCTACCAGCACAGAGATGGATGACAAGGCAGGTCAAGGCAAGGCCCCGCCAGGAAATTTCTTTGAGGTTGCAAATACTGCAAAGAACTTAGTTTTCAGCAGTTTGAAATGGCGTTATTTTCTTTTTCTAGTTCTATAAAGTACATCAATGTATTTAAACACAAATCTATGTAGTGTATTTACCGATAAGAAAATCCTATTTTAGAGGTTGTGACGGCTTCATTATGTATAGGATCAAAATTCTCGCAGAATTCCCATCCACACAAATAATAATACTTCTTCTTCCAACGAAAGTTATTTTGTAGTAATATTTACGAGGACTTCTCATCCAAATTACTATTATTCGCCAATTTTTTAAGTAGCCTATATTCAAATTTTATCCAAAACTGGAGTTAAAAATTTTAACGTAGGACGGTACTAATACACGTACAATTATAGGTTTACACATTTTAAAAGCAATTAACCAGAGATTTAAGGGACAGGTACCTCAAATTATATCTTGGTTAGGCCTGGGTATGATTTGGAAAACAATCAGAAGTTAAATAAAAAAAAAGAGCTTTTCAACTGAAAGCAAAAAACAGATTTAAAAACTATTTGAAAAGATTAACCTTTATATGAAGCGGGCTGTCTCCTCCTTAGCTTCTTACTCTTTACTGTGAAGTTTGGCCTTTTTTCCAAATTTTTAAGAAAATTTGCAATTGGAAAGATAAGGTTTTTTAAAGCGCTAAAAATACTTTTGTTTAATAAGCAAGGTGTTGAGAAGGGGGCAGTCCCGTTTATATAAAAAGTAATTTATATTTGCTTCAAGTTTTAAACTTGCTCCTTACTTTAGTTGAAAATCTTTTTCTATTTGTTTAATTAAATTTCATGAAACTGTAAAGTTTTATGAATACAGTACTTTTGGTAACGCAGAAAAAAACGATCAATATTTCAATGATCTCTCTTTGAATGAAATAAAAAAAAACAAGCTTTTTTTAACTGAAAGTAAGGAACGACGTTAAAACTTAAAACGAACAGAAATTATTCCGTATATGAAAGGGGCTGTCCCCTCCTCAACACCTCGCTCTTTACGCTAAAGTTTTTTATTGTTTAAAAAAAAAAATTGAGTTGTGAGAAAGTCAAACTTTAGGGTAAAGAGCGAGGCGTTGAGCAGGGACAGCCCCTTTCACATACGGAATAATTTCTGTTCGTTTTAAGTTTTTAACGTCGTTCCTTACTTTCAGTTAAAAAACTTGTTTTTTTTATTTAATTTTTGAACGTTTTTGAATTAATGCAGGTTATGATTTTGGCTCACCATACGTGAATAACTAAAACAAAATTTGAATATTAATTTTACTTTTATTTGGTTAAATGGCTTTCTCGAAACTTGTTTAATTTTATTTACGAAGGATTTATTAGTAATAAGTATACGTGCCCCACGAATTAACTTACGTAACGAACTTCTATATTCATATGTTTTTAATACGTATATTAGAGGGTTCGCCCCCTAGTCAATATCTTGCTCTTTTAGCTAAAGTTCGAATTTTGTTCCAATTCTTTAAAATAACCCCTTAATCACAAAGGCCGTTAATTAGAATAAATAGCTCTTATGAAAGTACTAAAAAATTTTTGGATTAAAGAGCGAGGTATTGACTAAGGGGTGAACCCAATCATATACGTAATATTTTCTGTTCGTTTTAAGTTTTGATGTTGCTCCTTAATTTCAGTTGAAAAACTTTTTTTTTTTTAAATTTAATTTCTGATCTTTTTTTTAAATAATGCTGGGTATTCGGCGCCCCCTTTATAGCAATGTCCCTTCCCCCATGGAAAGATCCTCCCACAAAACCCCCGACCCGCAACCCCCCCCCCCCCCCCACTACCAGAAACAATCCCCCCTGAAAAACGTCTGTATACTTCCTAATAACCAATACTATATGTTAACATTGGGTAAAGTTCAAAACTTTCAGCCCTCCCCCAGGGGACTTTGGGGGATCAAGTCATCCTAAAAGACACAATTATCATATTTTTGACCATGCTGAACAAAATGGCTATCTCAAAATTTTGATAGGGTGACTTTGGGAAAAAATGAGCGTGGGGGGGCCTAGTTGCCCTCCATTTTTTGTCACTTAACAAGGGCACTAGAACTTTAAATTTTCGTTCCAATGAGCCCTCCCACGACACACTAGGACCATTGGATCGATACGATCACCCCTGGGGAAAAAAAAAATAACAAATAAACACGCATCCATGATCTTTCTTCTGGCAAAAAAAAAAATGCAAAATCCCACATTTTTGTAGATATGAGCTTGAAACCTCTGCAGTAGGGTTCTCTGATACGCTGAATATGATGGTGTGATTTTCATTAAGGTTCTATAAATTTTAGGGGGCCCTACCCCCTTTTTACGAAAATCAGCCAAATCAAACAGATCGTGGTAACGAAGTGTAAGTAAGGAGCAACCCGGATCAATGGTAACCGAAACTCTAAAAAACGGAATTTTGATACCAATAGATACATCAAAAGAATTAGATTTTAATTTTGATTTCAAATATAAGTTTCATCAAGTTTAGTCTTACCCATCAAAAGTTACGCGCCTGAGAAAATTTGACAGATTTTAGAAAAAAGGGGAAAAGACCCCCTAAAAGTTATAGAATCTTAATGAAAATCACACCATCTCATTCAGCATATCAGAGAAACCTACTATAGAGGTTTCAAGCACCTATCTACAAAAATGTGGAATTTTGCATTTTTTGCCAAAAGAAAGATCACGGATGCGTGTTTATTCGTTTGTTTTTTTTTTTCCCCAGGGGTGACCGTATCGAACCAGTGGTCCTAGAATATCGTAGGAGGGCTCATTGGAACGGAAATTAAAAGTTCTAGTGTGCTTTTTAAGTGACCAAGAAAATGGAGGACAACTAGGCCCCCCCACGCTCATTTTTTCCCAAAGTCACCCGATCAAAATTTTTAGATAGACATTTTGTTCAGCACGGTCGAAAATATGATAACTATGTCTTTTAAGATGACTTAATCCTCCGAAGTCTCCGGGGTTATGAACTTTACCCAATGCTAACATATAGTATTGGTTATTGGGAAGTATACAGACGTTTTTCAGCGGGGATTTATTTCTGGTAAGTGGGGGGGGGTCGAGGGTTATATGGGAGGATCTTCCATGAAGGTAATTTTAATGGGGGAAGGGACATTGCTATGAAGAGGGTGCCGGACTTCCCAACATTAATAAAGAAAAAGATAAGAAATTAAATAAAAATAAAGCAAGTTTTTCAACTGAAAGTAAGGAGCAACATAAAAACTTAAAACGAACAGAAAATATTACGTATATGATTGGGTTCACCCCCTAGTCAATACCTCGCTCATTAAGCCAAAGATTTTTTTTAGTACTTTCATAAGAGCTATTTATTCTAATTAACGGCCTTTGTGATTAAGGTTCATTTTTAAAGAATTGGAACAAAATTTTAACTTTAGCTTAAAGAGCAAGGTATTGACTAGGGGTGAACCCCCTAATATACGTATTAAAAATCAATGAATATAGAAGTTCGTTACGTAAGTTAATTTGTAAGTTACGTATATTTATTACTAATAAAAACGTTCTTAAATAAAATTAAACAAGTTTCGAGAAAGCCATTTAACCAAAAAAAGTAAAATTATTATGCAAGATTTTTTTAATTATTCATGTACGGTGAGCCAAAATCAAAACCTGCATTAATTCAAAAACGTTCAAAAATTAAATAAAAAACAAGTTTTTTTAACTGAAAGTAAGGAACGACGTTAAAACTTAAAACGAACAGAAATTATTCCGTATATGAAAGGGGCTGTGCCCTCCTCAACGCCTCGTTCTTTACGCTAAAGTTTGAGTTTCTCACAACTCTGTTTTTTTAAATAATAAAAAACTTTAGCGTAAAGAGCGAGGCGTTGAGGAGGGCACAGCCCCTTTCATATACGGAATAATTTCTGTTCGTTTTAAGTTTTAACGTCGTTCCTTACTTTCAGGTGAAAAAAACTTGTTTTTTTATTTAATTTTCTCAGGCGCGGAACTTTTGATGGGTAGGACTAAACCTTATGAAACTTATTTATTTGAAATCAGCATTAAAATGTGATTCTTTTGATTTACCTATTGGTATCAAATTCTGTTTTCTAGAGTTTCGGTTACTATTGAGTCGGGTCACTCCTTACTTACAGTTCGTTACCACGAACTGTTTGATTTTGATGAGTAATCTAACAGTTTGTGGTAATTCACTGTAAGCACGGAGCGACCCGGCTCAATAGTAAAAGAAACTCTAAAAAACTGAATTATGACACCAATTCATATATCAAAAGAATTGGCTTATTATGTTAATTCCAAATATATACGTTTCATTAAGTTTAGTTTGTCCCATCAAAAGCTACGAGCCTGGAAAAACTTGTCTGATTTTCAGAAAAAGTTAGAAAGACCCCTTTGAAGTCATAGAATTTTAATGAAAATCATACCATCAGATTCAGCGTATCAAAGAACCCTACAGTAGGGAACCCTATACTAGAACCCTACAGTACAGTAGCTCATATCTACAAAAATGTGGAATTTAGTAATTTTTGCCAGAAGAAAGATCACGGATGCGTGTTTACTTGTTTTTTTTTTTAAGGGTGATCGTATTGACCCAGTGGGCCTACAAAGTCGAGAAAGGGTTCATTCTAATGGAAATAAAATATTCTAGTGCCCTTTTAAAGTGAAAAAAATGGAGGGCAACTAGGCCCCCTCCCAAGTCCCATTTTTCCAAAATCGTCCGATCAAAATTTTGAGATAGTTTTTTTCTTCAGCATAGTTGAAAGGCCCAATAACTATGTCCTTAGAGAT
Organism: Artemia sinica; assembly: GCA_027921565.1. Classification (NCBI taxonomy): domain Eukaryota; kingdom Metazoa; phylum Arthropoda; class Branchiopoda; order Anostraca; family Artemiidae; genus Artemia; species Artemia sinica. The sequence continues at coordinate 50,625 of JAPEVW010000078.1, forward strand.
AAAATGGCCCCCTTCAGCCCCTTGGGAAAGGTTTTAAGTTATGAAATTCACCCATTGCTTTATTTGTTATTGGGAATATGAGTAGTGTAGCTATAATGATAATAGCGGACAGTCCCCCCTCCATCCAAGCAGACAGTACTCCCTTTCTGTGTTAATCTAAGGTATCAGACAGATAGGACATTACTATATGAATTAAAGAGAGCAGACAGATAGGACATTACTGTATGAATTAAAGAGAGCAGACAGATAGGAAATTACTGTATCAATTAAAGAGAGGGGACAGGTGGGACATTACTGTGTTAATCTAAGGTATCAGACAGATAGAAATCACCATGCCTTAAAAAGTCATATCTTTAGTTGGTTTTTTATGTTGTAATTAGAATCAGCATACCATGAAAATTCGTGTTGTTCACGAAACAATGATTTTGGTATTAAATTCCAAGTTTCTGATAGAGTCATAGCTGTTCACATAGCATGCATACATCGATGGTTGTTTTAATGGTATGGTTGAATGAAGTTAATGGCTATGAAATTCTGTCTGTTAAGCAATATTTTAGGCGGGTTTTTGTTATGTTTGACCTTGAACACGGGTATAAAAACTCTGACGATGGGTTATTCGAACTGTTATGGATCTTTTAATGTTAGACATGATTCTTCATTATGGTATGATTATAGGCGTTGACTGAATCAAAAATGGTAAACCATCTGAGAGAATGCTAACTCGTATTCAGAGATACATATTTTTTTTTATTTGGGCAATTCTCAACTGCGTCCGGTATAATACACAACTACCATTTGAACAGTGTTGTAAGGTCCCCTACCCCAACCCCAACCCCAAGGAGCCCCTCCCCAAACTCCCCCCCCCAAACTCCTGCCCCTAACCCCCCCCCCCTCCACAACACCCTGCTAACCCCCCCCCCCCCCACCCCACCCCACCTCCAACCACCCCCCCCCTCCAAACCCCCCCCCCTCCCGACCCCCCCCCCCCCCCCCACTTTTTTTAACATGATATATTTTTTCAACTTTTTTTTAAATCTCTTAGAATGACATGTAACATACTTACAACATAAAAAAAAATCATATTTAATATTTTCCTAATTCAAAATGAGAATGATATAGAAATGTTAGTCGTGACTTTACTATTAGAAAAAATATATTTTGTAGTAGCACTTTATTTTAACTAAATTTTTTTTTTGACTTGGAAATAATTCAACTTTATTTTTTTTTTTGTTTTTTTACGTATCTTAAAATGACATAAAATATGCTTCCGGCTCTAACAATTGTATTATATGCTTGCTCAGAGGCACGATGCGGCTTTCCCACTGGTACTCTATGGCCAGTTATCGACACTACCTAGTTTATTGGATGTATTAAATCAGTGTTTTTTTACGCGGTGGAATGATAAACACATAACTAATATCTATAAAAAAGTGAGGATGAAGCATTTTAAGAAAGTCTTTTCACGTGATAGTGTTATTGTAGCATTGAATGCTGACAAGGAGAAGTATTTAAACTATGAAATAAGTACAAGTGGTAACAATATCGGAAACGTATGCGTTCTTGGTCATGACAGTAAGGAATTAAATTTCTTTGGAGTACCAAAAAAATTCAACTCTTATGATTGTGGATATGCGAGATTGAGATCTCCGGAGATGATTGCACTCAAGAGAATGCCAACATAAAAATAATAGTTGATGAAGAGGGGCATCTTCTTGCTAGTGCTTGTGGTAACACGTTACTCAGTGTTAAACCATATCGTCAGCTTTCGGGTATTAGCATTCAACGGAAGATCAAAAGAAGAAAGGCCTACTCTTCTACTAATATCATAAACCCCATTTTGTCAACGGGGCGGAACTGTTACCTGTGTAAAAATAATGTGAGAATAGACAGCAAAATTGCGGGAAAAATAAAAAGGGCATTGCTAGAAAATATCACTAAGGAATATAAAGATGAATCGATGAAGACAAAGTGCCAGCAAACGTTACTACCATTGATCAAACAGTCAATGAACCAAATAATAGCAAAGATGAAATGCATATTGAACATGTGGATGAAACCCCCAGTAAAAAATGTGTTCACATGATAGAGATATTGTAGCATTGAATGCTGACAAGGAGAAGTTTTTGAACTATGAAACAAGTACAAGTGGTAGCACTATCGGAAACGTATGCGTGCGTTGTCATGACAGTGAGAGCTTAGATTTCTTTGGAGTACCCAAGATTTCAATTATTCACATTCTGCATATGCGAAAGTATCATTTCCAGAGATGATTGCACTCAAAGAGAATGCCAACATAAAAATAATCGTCGATGATAGAGGACAACTCCTTGCTAGTGTTGCTGGTAACACATTACCTACGGATACATCCTATCGTCAGCTTTCTGGTATTAGCATTCGACGGAGGGTCAAAAGAAGAAAGGCCTAATGTTCAGCTAATATCATAAACCATATCTTGTCGACGTGCCGGAACTATCACATGTGTAAAAATAATGTGATAATAGACAGCGAAATTGCGGGAAAAATAAAAAGGGCATGGCTAGAAAATATCACTAAGGAATATAAAGATGAATCAATGAAAAACAAAGTGCCAGCAAACGTTACTACCATCATTGATCAAACAGTCAATGAACCAAATAATACAAAAGACGAAACGTATATTGAACCTGTCGGTGACATACCTGTAAAAATTTTGTATGACTAAAAATGGAATAATGATTATTCTACTGATTACAAACTAAGAGAAGACCATAGATGCAGTATCAAGAGAGAACATGGTGAACTATTTTATGGGAGAGATTCAAGATGTCCAAAGTTGATCATTGATATTAATAATGTATAATAATATATTTTTGTGTTGATGTTCGACATGCCATTATTTCATTAAAAAATGTATTCTGCATTACATTGTTATCTGCTCATTACTTTTAGAGTGTGCTAGCATATCAAACGTTTAGAATGTCTATTAAAACATTGGAGATGTAAGAAAAGGAATTTGCACACATCATATGTCGGATAGATAGGTTAACATGGAGAAAATTTAAGTATCAGAATGAATAAATTCATTATCAAAACCTTTTGTCGGTTGGGTCAGGATAAAATTGCACGCCACTCTAAGTGAACCTAAATTAACCCAACTTTTTCCATGTCTCTCTCACTATGACTGTGTGTCTGAGCGGTTGTGCTGCCATCTATAACCGGTCCAATCTAAATTCAACGTAACGATGCATGAAGTCAAAATGAATAGAACTTGGATTTTATGAAGGCCACTCTAAGTGAACCTAAATTAACCTAACTTTATACATTTCTCTCTCACTATTACTCTTTGTCTGAGCGGGTGTGCTACCATCTATAATCACTGTAAACTAAATTTAACAGACAATTTTTTCATAATTTCTTGAATGAGATGTCGGTATTGTGTATCCAAGAGGTGAATTTAAAAAGAGTTTGTTACTTACTTACAATTTTTTTATAATTTCTTGAATGAAATGTCTATAATGTGTATCCTAGAGGTGAATTCAAGAAAGAGTTTGTTACTTACTTGCAATCTTTTCATAATTTCTTGAATGAAATGTCTATAATGTGTATCCAAGAGGTGAATTCAAGAAGGAGTTTGTTACTTACTTACAATTGTTTCACAATTTTATGATTGAAATTTCTGTATTGTGTATCCATGAGGCGAATTCAAGAGAGTGTGCTACTTACCTACAATGTTTTCATAATTTCTTGAACGAAACTTCCGTATTGTCTATCCAAGAGGGGAATTCAAGAAAGAGTTTGCTACTTACTTACATTTTTCTTCATAGTTTCTTGATTGAAATTTCTGTATTTTGTATTCAATAGGAGAATTCAAAAATAGTTTTGTTACTTACTTACAATTTTTTCATAGTTTCATGGATGAAATTTCTGTATTGTGTATCCAAGAGGTGAATTCAAGAAAGAGTTTGTTACTTACTTACAATTTTTTCATAATTTCTTGAATGAAATTTCTGTATTGTGTATCCAAAAGGTGAACTTAAGAAAGAATTTGTTACCTACTTAAAAATTTTTCATAATTTCTTGAATGAGATGTCGGTATTGTGTATCCAAGAGTTGAATTCAAGAAAGAGATTGTTACTTACTTACAATTTTTTTATAAGTTCTTGAATGAAATGTTATAATGTGTATCCTAGAGGTGAATTCAAGAAAAAGTTTGTTATTTACTTACTATCTTTCATAATTTCTTGAATGAAATGTCTATAATGTGTATCCAAAAGGTGAATTCAAGAAGGAGTTTGTTACTTACTTACAATTTTTTTTCATAATTTCTTGAATGAAATTTCTGTATTATTTCTGTAATGTGTATGCAAGAGGTGAATTCAAGGAGGAGTTTGTTACTTACTTACATTGTTTTCATAATTTCTTGTATGAAATTTCTGTATTGTGTATCCATGAGGCGAATTCAAGAAAGAGTTTGTTACCTGCTTACAAAGTTTTCATAATTTCTTGAATGAGATATCTATATTATTTATCCAAGAGGTGAATTCAAGAAGAAGTTTGTTACCTACTTACAATTTTTTAATAATTTCTTGAATGAGATGTCTGTATTGTGTATCCATATTCAAGAAGAGAGTTTTTGTGTATCTAAGAGGTGAAATTCAAGAAAGACTTTGTTACCTACTTACAATGTTTTCATAATTTCTTGAATGAGATGTCTGTATTATGTATCCAGAGGTGAATTCAAGAAGAAGTTTGTTACCTAGTTACAATTTTTTCATAATTTCTTGAATGAGATTTCTGTATTGTGTATCCAATAGGTGAATTCAAGAAAGAGTTTGTTACTTACTTACAATTTTTTCATAATTTCTTGAATGAAATTTCTGTAATGTGTAGCCAAGAGGTGAATTCAAGAAGGAGTTTGTTACTTACTTACAATGTTTTCACAATTTCTTGAATGAAATTTCTGTATTATTTCTGTAATGTGTATGCAAGAGGTGAATTCAAGAAGGAGTTTGTTATTTACTTGCAATGTTTTCATAATTTCCTGAATTTAATTTGTGTATTGTGTGTCTAAGAGGCGAGTTCAAGAAAGAGTTTGTTACTTACTTACAATTTTTTTCATAATTTCTTGAATGAAATTTCTGTATTGTGTATCCATGAGGCGAATTTCAGAAAGAGTTTGTTACTTACTTACAATTTTTCATAATTTCTTGAATGAAATTTCCGTATTGTGTATCCAAGAGGGGATTTAAGAAAGAGTTTGTTACTTGCTTACAGTTTCTACATACTTTCTTGTATGAAATTTCTGTATTGTGCATCCATGAGGCGAATTCAAGAAAGAGTTTGTTGCTTACTTAATTTTTTTTATAATTTCATGAATGAAATTTCTGTATTGTGTATCCAAGAGGGGAATTCAAGAAAGAGTTTGTTACTTACTTACAGTTTCTTTATAATTTCTTGAATGAAATATCTGTATTTTGCATCCATGAGGCGAATTCAAGAAAGAGTTTGTTACTTACTTATTTTTTTTTATAATTTCATGAATGAAATTTCTGTATTGTGCATCCATGAGGCGAATTCAAGAAAGAGTTTGTTACTTACTGAATTTTTTTTTATAATTTCATGAATGAAATTTCTGTATTGTGTATCCAAGAGGTGAATTCAAGAAAGAGTTTGTTACCTGCTTACAATGTTTTCATAATTTCTTGAATGAGATGACTGTATTATGTATCCAATAGGCGAATTCAAGAAGAAGTTTGTTACCTACTTACAATTTTTTCATAATTTCTTGAATGAGATTTCTGTATTGTGTATCCATGAGGCGAATTCAAGAAAGAGTTTCTTACTTACTTACAATTTTTTCATAATTTCTTGAATGAAATTTCCGTGTTGTGTATCCAAGAGGGGAATTTAAGAAAGAGTTTGTTACTTGCTTACAGTTTCTACATACTTTCTTGTATGAAATTTCTGTATTGTGCATCCATGAGGCGAATTCAAGAAAGAGTTTGTTGCTTACTTAATTTTTTTTTTATAATTTTATGAATGAAATTTCTGTATTGTGTATCCAAGAGGGGAATTCAAGAAAGAGTTTGTTACTTACTTACAGTTTCCTTATAATTTCTTGAATGAAATATCTGTATTTTGCATCCATGAGGCGAATTCAAGGAAGAGTTTGTTACTTACTTAATTTTTTTTCTAATTTCATGAATGAAATTTCTGTATTGTGCATCCATGAGGCGAATTCAAGAAAGAGTTTGTTACTTACTGAATTTTTTTTTTATAATTTCTTGAATGAAATTTCTGTATTGTGTATCCAAGAGGGGAATTCAAGAAAGAGTTTGTTACTTTGCTTACAGTTTCTACATACTTTCTTGAATGAAATTTCTGTATTGTGCATCCATGAGGCGAATTCAAGAAAGAGTTTGTTGCTTACTTAATTTTTTTATAATTTTATGAATGAAATTTCTGTATTGTGTATCCAAGAGGGGATTCAAAAAGAGTTTTGTTACTTACTTACAGTTTTTTTCATAATTTCTTGAATGAAAATTTCTGTATTTGCATCCATGAGGTGAATTCAAGAAAGAGTTTGTTACTTACTTAATTTTTTTTCATAATTTCATGAATGAAATTTCTGTATTGTGCATCCATGAGGCGAATTCAAGAAAGAGTTTTGTTACTTACTTAATTTTTTCATAATTTCATGAATGAAATTTCTGTATTGTGTATCCAAGAGGTGAATTCAAGAAAGAGTTTGTTACCTGCTTACAATGTTTTCATAATTTCTTGAATGAGATGACTGTATTATGTATCCAATAGGCGAATTCAAGAAGAAGTTTGTTACCTACTTACAATTTTTTCATAATTTCTTGAATGAGATTTCTGTATTGTGCATCCATGAGGCGAATTCAAGAAAGAGTTTGTTACTTACTTAATTTTTTTATAATTTCATGAATGAAATTTCTGTATTGTGCATCCATGAGGCGAATTCAAGAAAGATTTTGTTACTTACTTACAATTTTTTCATAATTTCTTGAATGAGATTTCTGTATTGTGTATCCAAGAGGTGAATTCAAGAAAGAGTTTGTTACTTACTTACAATTTCTTCATAATTTCTTGAATGAAATTTTTGTAATGTGTATCCAAGAGGTGAATTCAAGAAGGAGTTTTTGTTACTTACTTACAATGTTTTCACAATTTCTTGAATTAAATTTCTGTATTATTTCTGTAATGTATGTGCAAGAGGCGAATTCAAGGAGGAGTTTGTTACTTACTTACATTGTTTTCATAATTTCTTGTATGAAATTTCTGTATTGTATCCATGAGGCGAATTCAAGAAAGAGTTTACAACTTACTTACAATTTTTTCATAATTTCTTGAATGAAATTTCTGTATTATTTCTGTAATGTGTATGCAAGAGGTGAATTCAAGAAAGAGTTTGTTATTTACTTACAATGTTTTCATAATTTCCTGAATTTAATTTCTGTATGTGTGTCTAAGAGGTGAGTTCAAGAAAGAGTTTGTTACTTACTTACAATTTTTTTCATAATTTCTTGAATGAAATTTCTGTATTGTGTATCCATGAGGCGAATTCAAGAAAGAGTTTGTTACTTACTTACAATTTTTTCATAATTTCTTGAATGAAATTTCCGTATTGTTTATCCAAGAGAGGGAATTCAAGAAAGAGTTTGTTACTTGCTTACATTTTTTCTATTAATTTCTTGTATGAAATTTCTGTATTGTGCATCCATGAGGCGAATTCAAGAAAGAGTTTGGTGCTTACTTAATTTTTTTATAATTTCATGAATGAAATTTCTGTATTTTGTATCCAAGAGGGGAATTCAAGAAAGAGTTTGTTACTTACTTACAGTTTCTTTATAATTTCTTGAATGAAATATCTGTATTTTGCATCCATGAGGCGAATTCAAGAAAGAGTTTGTTACTTACTTATTTTTTTTATAATTTCATGAATGCAATTTCTGTATTGTGTATCCAAGAGGTGAATTCAAGAAAGAGTTTGTTACCTGCTTATAATGTTTTTCATAATTTCTTGAATGAGATGACTGTATTATGTATCCAATAGGCGAATTCAAGAAGAAGTATGTTACCCTACTTACAATTTTTTTCATAATTTCTTGAATGAGATTTCTGTATTGTGTATCCAAGAGTTGAATTCAAGAAAGAGTTTGTTACTTACTTTACAATTTTTTTTTAATTTCTTGAATGAAATGTCTCTAATGTGTATCCAAGAGGTGAATTCAAGAAAAAGTTTGTTATTTACTTACTATTTTTTCATAATTTCTTGAATGAAATTTCTATAATGTGTATCCAAAAGGCGAATTCAAGAAAGAGTTTGTTACTTACTTACAATTTTTTCATAATTTCTTGAATGATTTCTGTAATTTCTGTAATGTGTATCCAAGAGGTGAATTCAAGGAGGAGTTTGTTACTTACTTACAATTTTTTCATAATTTCTTGAATGAAATTTCTGTATTGTGTATCCATGAGGCGAATTCAAGAAAGAGTTTGTTACTTACTTACAATTTTTTCATAATTTCTTGAATGAGATTCTATATTATTTATCCAAGAGGTGAATTCAAAGAAGAAGTTTGTTACTTACTTACAATTTTTTTAATAATTTCTTGAATGAGATTCTGTATTGTGTATCCATATTTAAAGAGTTTATTGTATCCTAAGAGGTGAATTCAAGAAAGAGTTTGTTACTTACTTACAATTTTTTCATAATTTCTTGAATGAAATTTCTGTATTGTGTATCCAAGAGGTGAATTCAAAAAGAAGTTTGTTACCTACTTACAATTTTTTTCATTTCTTGAATGAATTTCTGTATTGTGTATCCAAGAGGTGAATTCAAGAAAGAGTTTGTTACTTACTTACAATTTTTTCATAATTTCTTGAATGAAATTTTCTGTAATGTGTATCCAAGAGGTGAATTCAAGAAGAGTTTGTTACTTACTTACAATGTTTTCACAATTTCTTGAATGAATTTCTGTATTATTTCTGTAATTGTGTATGCAAGAGGTGAATTCAAGAAGAGTTTGTTACTTTTACTTGCAATTTTTCATAATTTCTGAATAATTTGTGTATTGTGTATCCTAAGAGGCGAATTCAAGAAAGAGTTTGTTCTTACTTACAATTTTTTTCATATTGATTGAATGAAATTTCTGTATTGTGTATCCATGAGGCGAATTCAAGAAAGAGTTTGTTACTTACTTACAATTTTTCATAATTTCTTGAATGAAATTTCCTGTATTGTGTATCCAAGAGGGAATTCAAGAAAGAGTTTGTTACTTACTTACAGTTTCTACATAATTTCTTGAATGAAATTTCTGTATTGTGTATCCATGAGGCGAATTCAAGAAAGAGTTTGTTGCTTACTTAATTTTTTTTCATAATTTCATGAATGAAATTTCTGTATTGTGTATCCAAGAGGGGAATTCAAGAAAGAGTTTGTTACTTACTTACAGTTTCTTTATAATTTCTTGAATGAAATATCTGTATTTTGTATCCAGAGGCGAATTCAAGAAAGAGTTTGTTACTTACTTAATTTTTTTTTATAATTTCATGAATGAAATTTCTGTATTGTGTATCCAGAGAGGCGAATTCAAGAAAGAGTTTGTTACTTACTTAATTTTTTTTTATAATTTCTTGAATGAAATTTCTGTATTGTGTATCCAAGAGGTGAATTCAAGAAAGAGTTTGTTACTGCTTACAATGTTTTCATAATTTCTTGAATGAGATGACTGTATTATGTATCCAAGAGGCGAATTCAAGAAGAAGTTTGTTACTTACTTACAATTTTTTCATAATTTCTTGAATGAATTTCTGTATTGTGTATCCAGAGGCGAATTCAAGAAAGAGTTTGTTACTTACTTACAATTTTTTCATAATTTCTTGAATGAAATTTCCGTATTGTGTATCCAAGAGGGAATTCAAAGAAAGAGTTTGTTATTTACTTACAGTTTCTACATAATTTCTTGAATGAAATTTCTGTATTGTGTATCCAGAGGCGAATTCAAGAAAGAGATTGTTGCTTACTTACATTTTTTTTTATAATTTCTTGAATGAAATTTCTGTATTGTGTATCCAAGAGGGGAATTCAAGAAAAGAGTTTGTTACTTACTTACAATTTTTCCATAATTTCTTGAATGAAATTTCTGTATTTTGTATCCATGAGGCGAATTCAAGAAAGAGTTTGTTACTTACTTAATTTTTTTTCTAATTTCATGAATGAAATTTCTGTATTGTGCATCCATGAGGCGAATTCAAGAAGAGTTTGTTACTTACTTACATTTTTTTTTCATAATTTCTTGAATGAAATTTCTGTATTGTGTATCCAAGAGGTGAATTCAAGAAAGAGTTTGTTACTGCTTACAATGTTTTCATAATTTCTTGAATGAGATTTCTGTATTATGTATCCAATAGGCGAATTCAAGAAAGAAGTTTGTTACCTACTTACAATTTTTTCATAATTTCTTGAATGAGATTTCTGTATTGTGTATCCAAGAGGCGAATTCAAGAAAGAGTTTGTTACTTACTTAATTTTTTTATAATTTCTTGAATGAAATTTCTGTATTGTGCATCCATGAGGCGAATTCAACAAAGATTTTGTTACTTACTTACAATTTTTTTTCATAATTTCTTGAATGAAATTTCTGTATTGTGTATCCAAGAGGTGAATTCAAGAAAGAGTTTGTTACTTACTTACAATTTCTTCATAATTTCTTGAATGAATTTTTGTAATGTGTATCCAAGAGGTGAATTCAAGAAAGAGTTTGTTACTTACTTACAATTTTTTCACAATTTCTTGAATGAAATTTCTGTATTATTTCTGTAATGTATGTGCAAGAGGCGAATTCAAGAAAGAGTTTGTTACTTACTTACATTGTTTTCATAATTTCTTGAATGAAATTTCTGTATTGTGTATCCATGAGGCGAATTCAAGAAAGAGTTTTTACAACTTACTTACAATTTTTTTCATAATTTCTTGAATGAAATTTCTATTATTTCTATAATGTGTATGCAAGAGGTGAATTCAAGAAGAGTTTGTTATTTACTTACAATTTTTTCATAATTTCTGAATTTAATTTCTGTATTGTGTGTCTAAGAGGTGATTCAAGAAAGAGTTTGTTACTTACTTACAATTTTTTTCATAATTTCTTGAATGAAATTTCTGTATTGTGTATCCATGAGGCGAATTCAAGAAAGAGTTTGTTACTTACTTACAATTTTTTCATAATTTCTTGAATGAAATTCCGTATTGTTTATCCAAGAGGGGAATTCAAGAAAGAGTTTGTTACTTGCTTACAGTTTTATTAATTTCTTGTATGAAATTTCTGTATTGTGTATCCATGAGGCGGTGAATTCAAGAAAGAGTTTGTTACTTACTTACAATTTTTTTTATAATTTCATGAATGAAATTTCTGTATTGTGTATCCAAGAGGGGAATTCAAGAAAGAGTTTGTTACTTACTTACATTTTTTTTATAATTTCTTGAATGAAATATCTGTATTTTGCATCCAAGAGGCGAATTCAAGAAAGAGTTTGTTACTTACTTAATTTTTTTTATAATTTCATGAATGCAATTTCTGTATTGTGTATCCAAGAGGTGAATTCAAGAAAGAGTTTGTTACTTACTTAATTTTTTCATAATTTCTTGAATGAATTTCTGACTGTATTATGTATCCAATAGGCGAATTCAAGAAGAAGTTTGTTACCTACTAACAATTTTTTCATAATTTCTTGAATGAGATTTCTGTATTGTGTATCCAAGAGGCTGAATTCAAGAAAGAGTTTGTTTTACTTACTTACAATTTTTTTTTAATTTCTTTGAATGAAATTTCTGTATTGTGTATCCAAGAGGTGAATTCAAGGAAGAGTTTGTTACTTACTTACAATTTTTTCATAATTTCTTAAAAATGAAATTTCTGTATTGTATCCATGAGGCGAATTCAAGAAAGAGTTTGTTACTTACTTACAATTTTTTCAATATTTCTTGAATGAAATTTCCGTATTGTGTATCCAAGAGGCGAATTCAAGAAGGAGTTTGTTATTTACTTACTTACAATTTTTTTTAGTTTTATTGAATGAAATTTCTGTATTGTGTTTCAAGAGGTGAATTCAAAAAGAGTTTGTTAGTTACTTACAATTTTTTCATAATTTCTTTAACGTAATTTCTTTATTGTGTATCCAAGAGGCGAATTCAAGGAAGAGTTTGTTACTTACTTACAATTTTTCCATATTTCTTGAATGAAATTTCTGTATTGTATCCAAGAGGCGAATTCAAGAAGGAGTTTGTTACTTACTTACTTACAATTTTTTTTTTTAGTTTATTGAATGAAATTTCTGTATTGTGTATTCAAGAGGTGAATTCAAAAAGAGTTTGTTACTTACTTACAATTTTTTCATAATTTCTTTGACATGAAATTTCTTTATTGTGTATCCAGAGGCGAATTCAAGAAAGAGTTTGTTACTTACTTACAATTTTTCAATATTTCTTGAATGAAATTTTCCGTATTGTGTATCCAAGAGGCGAATTCAAGAAGGAGTTTGTTACTTATTTATTTTAGAATTTTTTTTTTTAGTTTATTGAATGAAATTTCTGTATTGTGTATTCAAGAGGTGAATTCAAAAAGAGTTTGTTACTTACTTACAATTTTTTCAATAATTTCATGAATGAAATTTTTCTATATGTGTATCCAGAGGTGAATTCAAGAAAGAGTTTTGTTACTTACTTACAATTTTTCATAATTTCTTGAATGAAATTTCGTATTGTGTATCCAAGAGGCGAATTCAAGAAAGAGTTTGTTACTTACTTAATTTTTTCATAATTTTGAATGAAATTCTGTATTGTGTATCCAAGAGGCGAATTCAAGAAAGATTTTGTTACTTACTTACAATTTTTTCATAATTTCTTGAATGAAATTTCTGTATTGTGTATCCAAGAGGTGAATTCAAGAAAGAGTTTGTTACTTACTTACAATTTTTTCATAATTTCTTGAATGAAATTTCTGTAATGTGTATCCAAGAGGTGAATTCAAGAAGGAGTTTGTTACTTACTTACAATGTTTTCACAATTTCTTGAATTGAAATTTCTGTATTATTTGTAATATTTCTGTAATGTATGTGCAAGAGGCGAATTCAAAAAGGAGTGTTACTTACTTACATTGTTTTTCATAATTTCTTGAATGAAATTTCTGTATTGTGTATCCATGAGGCGAATTCAAGAAGAGTTTTTTACAACTTACTTACAATTTTTTCATAATTTCTTGATTGAAATTTCTGTATTATTTCTGTAATGTGTATGCAAGAGGTGAATTCAAGAAAGAGTTTGTTATTTACTTACAATGTTTTCATAAGTTTTACTGAATGAAATTTCTGTATTGTGTATCTAAGAGTGAGTTCAAGAAAGAGTTTTTGTTACTTACTTACAATTTTTTTCATAATTTCTTGAATGAAATTTCTGTATTGTGTATCCATGAGGCGAATTCAAGAAAGAGTTTGTTACTTACTTACAATTTTTTTTCATAATTTCTTGAATGAAATTTCCGTATTGTGTGTATCCAAGAGGTGAATTCAAGAAAGAGTTTGTTACTTGCTTACAATTTTTTCTATAATTTCTTTGTATGAAATTTCTGTATTGTGCATCCATGAGGCGAATTCAAGAAAGAGTTTGTGCTTACTTAATTTTTTTATAATTTCTTGAATGAAATTTCTGTATTGTGTATCCAAGAGGTGAATTCAAGAAGAGTTTGTTACTTACTTACAATTTTTTTTATAATTTCTTGAATGAAATTATCTGTATGTTTGCATCCATGAGGCGAATTCAAGAAAGAGTTTGTTACTTACTTACATTTTTTTATAATTTCTTGAATGAAATTTCTGTATTGTGTATCCAAGAGGTGAATTCAAGAAAGAGTTTGTTACCTGCTTACAATGTTTTCATAATTTCTTGAATGAGATGATCTGTATTATGTATCCAAGAGGTGAATTCAAGAAGAAGTTGTTACCTACTTACAATTTTTTCATAATTTCTTGAATGAGATTTCTGTATTGTGTATCCCAAGAGAGTTTGTGAATTCAAGAAAGAGTTTTGTTACTTACTTACAATTTTTTCCTAATTTCTTTAATGTAATTTCTTTATTGTGTATCCAAGAGGTGAATTCAAGAAGAGTTTGTTACTACTTACAATTTTTTCATAATTTCTTGAATGAAATTTCTGTATTGTATCCAAGAGGTGAATTCAAGAAAGAGTTTGTTACTTACTTACAATTTTTTCATATTTCTTGAATGAAATTTCTGTATTGTGTATCCAAGAGGTGAATTCAAGAAGGAGTTTGTTACTTACTTACAATTTTTTTTTAATTTCTTGAATGAAATTTCTGTATTGTGTGTGTATGCAAGAGGTGAATTCAAGAAGGAGTTTGTTATTTACTTGCAATTTTTTTCATAATTTCTTGAACGTAATTTCTGTATTGTGTATCCAAGAGGCGAATTCAAGAAAGAGTTTGTTACTTACTTACAATTTTTTCATAATTTCTTGAATGAAATTTCTGTATTGTGTATCCATGAGGGCGAATTCAAGAAAGAGTTTGTTACTTACTTACTTACAATTTTTCATAATTTATTGAATGAAATTTCTGTATTGTGTATCCAAGAGGTGAATTCAAAAAGAGTTTGTTACTTACTTACATTTTTTTACATAATTTCTTTAATGAAATTTCTGTATTGTGTATCCAAGAGGCGAATTCAAGAAAGAGTTTGTTACTTACTTACAATTTTTTCATAATTTCTTGAATGAAATTTCGTATTGTGTATCCAAGAGGGGAATTCAAGAAAGTTTGTTACTTACTTACAGTTTTCTTTATACAATTTTTTGAATGAAATATCTGTATTTTGTATCCATAAGGCGAATTCAAGAAAGAGTTTGTTACTTACTGAATTTTTTTTATAATTTCATGAATGAAATTTCTGTATTGTGTATCCAAGAGGTGAATTCAAGAAAGAGTTTGTTACCTGCTTACAATTTTTCATAATTTCTTGAATGAGATGACTGTATTATGTATCCAATAGGCGAATTCAAGAGAAGTTTGTTACCTACTTACAATTTTTTCATAATTTCTTGAATGAGATTTCTGTATTGTGTATCCATGAGGCGAATTCAAGAAAGAGTTTCTTACTTACTTACAATTTTTTCATAATTTCTTGAATGAAATTTCCGTATTGTGTATCCAAGAGGGGAATTCAAGAAAGAGTTTGTTACTTGCTTACAGTTTTTCTACATACTTTCTTGTATGAAATTTCTGTATTGTGCATCCATGAGGCGAATTCAAGAAAGAGTTTGTGATTACTTAATTTTTTTATAATTTCATGAATGAGATTTCTGTATTGTGTATCCAAGAGGGGAATTCAAGAAAGAGTTTGTTACTTACTTACAGTTTCCTTATAATTTCTTGAATGAAATATCTGTATTTGCATCCATGAGGCGAATTCAAGAAAGAGTTTGTTACTTACTTAATTTTTTTTATTTCATGAATGAAATTTCTGTATTGTGTATCCATGAGGCGAATTCAAGAAAGAGTTTGTTACTTACTTAATTTTTTTTTATAATTTCTTGAATGAAATTTCTGTATTGTGTATCCAAGAGGTGAATTCAAGAAAGAGTTTGTTACCTGCTTACAATGTTTTCATAATTTCTTGAATGAGATGACTGTGTATTATGTATCCAATAGGTGAATTCAAGAAGAAGTTTGTTACCTACTTACAATTTTTTCATAATTTCTTGAATGAAATTTCTGTATTGTGCATCCATGAGGCGAATTCAAGAAAGAGTTTGTTACTTACTTACAATTTTTTTCATAATTTCATGAATGAAATGAAATTTCTGTATTGTGCATCCATGAGGCGAATTCAAGAAAGATTTTGTTACTTACTTACAATTTTTTCATAATTTCTTGAATGAGATTCTGTATTGTGTATCAGAGGTGAATTCAAGAAAGAGTTTGTTACTTACTTACAATTTCTTCATAATTTCTTGAATGAAATTTTGTAATGTGTATCCAAGAGGTGAATTCAAGAAGGAGTTTGTTACTTACTTACAATGTTTTCACAATTTCTTGAATGAAATTTCTGTATTATTTCTGTAATGTGTATGCAAGAGGTGAATTCAAGGAGGAGTTTGTTACTTACTTACATTGTTTTCATAATTTCTTGTATGAAATTTCTGTATTGTATCCATGAGGCGAATTCAAGAAAGAGTTTATAACTTACTTACAATTTTTTCATAATTTCTTGAATGAAATTTCTGTATTATTTCTGTAATGTGTATGCAAGAGGTGAATTCAAGAAAGAGTTTGTTATTTACTTACAATGTTTTCACAATTTCTTGAATGAAATTTCTGTATTATTTCTGTAATGTGTATGCAAGAGGTGAATTCAAGGAGGAGTTTGTTACTTACTTACATTGTTTTCATAATTTCTTGTATGAAATTTCTGTATTGTATCCATGAGGCGAATTCAAGAAAGAGTTTGTAACTTACTTACAATTTTTTCATAATTTCTTGAATGAAATTTCTGTATTATTTCTGTAATGTGTATGCAAGAGGTGAATTCAAGAAAGAGTTGTTATTTACTTACAATGTTTTCATAATTTCCTGAATTTAATTTCTGTATTGTGTGTCTAAGAGGCGAGTTCAAGAAAGAGTTTGTTACTTACTTACAATTTTTTTCATAATTTCTTGAATGAAATTTCTGTATTGTGTATCCATTAGGCGAATTCAAGAAAGAGTTTGTTACTTACTTACAATTTTTTCATAATTTCTTGAATGAAATTTCCGTATTGTTTATCCAAGAGGGGAATTCAAGAAAGAGTTTGTTACTTGCTTACAGTTTCTATTAATTTCTTGTATGAAATTTCTGTATTGTGCATCCATGAGGCGAATTCAAGAAAGAGTTTGGTGCTTACTTAATTTTTTTTATATTTCATGAATGAAAATTCTGTACTGTGTATCCAAGAGGGGAATTCAAGAAAGAGTTTTGTTACTTACTTACGGTTTCTTTATAGTTTCTTGAATGAAATATCTGTATTTTTGCATCCATGAGGCGAATTCAAGAAAGAGATTTTGTTACTTACTTAATATTTTTTATAATTTCATGAATGCAATTTCTGTATTGTGTATCCAAGAGGTGAATTCAAGAAAGAGTTTGTTACCTGCTTATAATGTTTTCATAATTTCTTGAATGAGATGACTGTATTATGTATCCAATAGGCGAATTCAAGAAGAAGTATGTTACCTACTTACAATTTTTTTCATAATTTCCTGAATGAGATTTCTGTATTGTGTATCCAAGAGGTGCATTCAAGAAAGAGTTTGTTACTTACTTACAATTTTTTCCTAATTTCTTTAACGTAATTTCTTTATTGTGTATCCAAGAGGCGAATTCAAGGAAGATTTTGTTACTTACTTACAATTTTTTCATAATTTCTTGAATGAAATTTCTGTATTGTATCCATGAGGCGAATTCAAGAAAGAGTTTGTTACTTACTTACAATTTTTCCAATATTTATTGAATGAAATTTCCGTATTGTGTATCCAAGAGGCGAATTCAAGAAGGAGTTTTTTTACTTACTTACTTACAATTTTTTTTTAGTTTATTGAATGAAATTTCTGTATTGTGTGTTCAAGAGGTGAATTAAAAAAGAGTTTGTTAGTTACTTACAATTTTTTCATAATTTCTTTTACGTAATTTCTTTATTGTGTATCCAAGAGGCGAATTCAAGGAAGAGTTTGTTACTTACTTACAATTTTTCATAATTTCTTGAATGAAATTTCTGTATTGTATCCATGAGGCGAATTCAAGAAGGAGTTTGTTACTTACTTACTTACAATTTTTTTTAGTTTATTTAATGAAATTTCTGTATTGTGTATTCAAGAGGTGAATTCAAAAAGAGTTTGTTACTTACTTACAATTTTTTCATAATTTCTTTAACATAATTTCTTTATTGTGTATCCAAGAGGCGAATTCAAGGAAGAGTTTGTTACTTACTTACAATTTTTCCAATATTTCTTGAATGAAATTTCCGTATTGTGTATCCAAGAGGCGAATTCAAGAAGGAGTTTGTTACTTATTTATTTACAATTTTTTTTTTTAGTTTATTGAATGAAATTTCTGTACTGTGTATTCAAGAGGTGAATTCAAAAAGAGTTTGTTACTTACTTACAATTTTTTCATAATTTCATGAGATGAAATTTCTATATTGTATCCATGAGGCGAATTCCAGAAAGAGTTTGTTACTTACTTACAATTTTCCATTATTTCTTGAATGAAATTTCATATTGTGTATCCAAGAGGCGAATTCAAGAAAGAGTTTGTTACTTACTTACTTACAATTCTTTTTTTTTTAGTTTCTTGAATGATATTTCTGTATTGTGTATTCAAGAGGAGAATTCAAAAGAGTTTGTTACTTACTTACAATTTTTTCATAGTTTCATGAATGAAATTTCTGTATTGTGTATCCAAGAGGTGAATTCAAGAAAGAGTTTGTTACTTACTTAAAAATTTTTCATAATTTCTTGAATGAAATTTCTGTATTGTGTATCCAAGAGGTGAACTCAAGAAAGAGTTTGTTACCTACTTAAAAAATTTTCATAATTTCTTGAATGAGATGTCAGATTGTGTATCCAAGAGGTGAATCAAAAAAGAGATTGTTACTTACTTACAATTTCTTATAAGTTCTTGAATGAAATATCTATAATGTGTATCCTAGAGGTGAATTCAAGAAAAAGTTTGTTACTTACTTACTATCTTTTCATAATTTCTTGAATGAAATGTCTATAATGTGTATCCAAAAGGTGAATTCAAGAAGGAGTTTGTTACTTACTTACAATTTTTTCATAATTTCTTGAATGAAATTTCTTTATTATTTCCGTAATGTGTATGCAAGAGGTGAATTCAAGGAGTTTGTTACTTACTTACATTGTTTTCATAATTTCTTGTATGAAATTTCAGTATTGTGTATCCATGAGGCGAATTCAAGAAAGAGTTTGTTACCTGCTTACAATGTTTTCATAATTTCTTGAATGAGATGTCTGTATTATGTATCCAAGAGGCGAATTCAAGAAGAAGTTTGTTACCTACTTACAATTTTTTCGTAATTTCTTGAATGAGATTTCTGTATTCTGTATCCAAGAGGTGAATTCAAGAAAGAGTTTGTTACTTACTTACAATTTCTTCATAATTTCTTGAATGAAATTTCTGTAATGTGTATCCAAGAGGTGAATTCAAGAAGGAGTTTGTTACTTACTTACAATGTTTTCACAATTTCTTGAATGAAATTTCTGTATTATTTCTGTAATGTGTATGCAAGAGGTGAATTCAAGGAGGAGTTTGTTACTTACTTACATTGTTTTCATAATTTCTTGTATGAAATTTCTGTATTGTATCCATGAGGCGAATTCAAGAAAGAGTTTGTAACTTACTTACAATTTTTTCATAATTTCTTGAATGAAATTTCTGTATTATTTCTGTAATGTGTATGCAAGAGGTGAATTCAAGAAAGAGTTTGTTATTTACTTACAATGTTTTCATAATTTCCTGAATTTAATTTCTGTATTGTGTGTCTAAGAGGCGAGTTCAAGAAAGAGTTTGTTACTTACTTACAATTTTTTTTCATAATTTCTTGAATGAAATTTCTGTATTGTGTATCCAGAGGCGAATTCAAGAAAGAGTTTGTTACTTACTTACAATTTTTTCATAATTTCTTGAATGAAATTTCCGTATTGTTTATCCAAGAGGGAATTCAAGAAAGAGTTTGTTACTTTGCTTACATTTTTTCTATTAATTTCTTGTATGAAATTTCTGTATTGTGCATCCATGAGGCGAATTCAAGAAAGAGTTTGTGCTTACTTAATTTTTTTTATAATTTCATGAATGAAATTTCTGTATTGTGTATCCAAGAGGGGAATTCAAGAAAGAGTTTGTTACTTACTTACAGTTTCTTTATATTTCTTGAATGAAATATCTGTATTTTGCATCCATGAGGCGAATTCAAGAAAGATTTTGTTACTTACTTAATATTTTTTTATAATTTCATGAATGCAATTTCTGTATTGTGTATCAAGAGGTGAATTCAAGAAAGAGTTTGTTACCTGCTTATAATGTTTTTCATAATTTCTTGAATGAGATGTCTGTATTATGTATCCAATAGGCGAATTCAAGAAGAAGTTTGTTACCTACTTACAATTTTTTCATAATTTCTTGAATGAGATTTCTGTATTGTGTATCCAAGAGGTGAATTCAAGAAAGAGTTTGTTACTTACTTACAATTTTTTCCTAATTTCTTTAACGTAATTTCTTATTGTGTATCCAAGAGGCAAATTCAAGGAAGATTTTGTTACTTACTTACAATTTTTTCATAATTTCTTGAATGAAATTTCTGTATTTGTATCCAGAGGCGAATTCAAGAAAGAGTTTGTTACTTACTTACAATTTTTCCAATATTTCTTGAATGAAATTTCCGTATTGTGTATCCAAGAGGCGAATTCAAGAAGGAGTTTGTTACTTACTTACTTAATTTTTTTTTAATTTATTGAATGTAATTTCTGTATTGTGTATCAAGAGGTGAATTCAAAAAGAGTTTGTTACTTACTTACAATTTTTTCATAGTTTCTTGAACGTAATTTTCTTTATTGTGTATCCAAGAGGCGAATTCAAGGAAGAGTTTGTTACTTACTTACAATTTTTTTCATAATTTCTTGAATGAAATTTCTGTATGTGTATCCATGAGGCGAATTCAAGAAGGAGTTTGTTACTTACTTACTTACATTTTTTTTTAGTTTATTTAATGAAATTTCTGTATTGTGTATTCAAGAGGTGAATTCAAAAAGAGTTTGTTACTTACTTACAATTTTTTCATAATTTCTTTAACATAATTTCTTTATTGTGTATCCAAGAGGCGAATTCAAGGAAGAGTTTGTTACTTACTTACAATCTTTTTTTTTCCAATATTTCTTGAATGAAATTTCTGTATTGTGTATCCAAGAGGCGAATTCAAGAAGGAGTTTGTTACTTATTTACTTACATTTTTTTTTTTAGTTTTGAATGAAATTTCTGTATTGTGTATTCAAGAGGTGAATTCAAAAAGAGTTTGTTACTTACTTACAATTTTTTCATAATTTCATGAGATGAAATTTCTATATGTGTATCCATGAGGCGAATTCAAGAAAGAGTTTGTTACTTACTTACAATTTTCCATTATTTCTTGAATGAAATTTCCGTATTGTGTATCCAAGAGGCGAATTCAAGAAAGAGTTTGTTTTACTTACTTACTTACAATTCTTTTTTTTTAGTTTCTTGAATGATATTTCTGTATTGTGTATTCAAGAGGAGAATTCAAAAAGAGTTTGTTACTTACTTACAATTTTTTCATAGTTTTCATGAATGAAATTTCTGTATTGTGTATCCAAGAGGTGAATTCAAGAAAGAGTTTGTTACTTACTTAAAAATTTTTCATAATTTCTTGAATGAAATTTCTGTATTGTGTATCCAAGAGGTGAACTCAAGAAAAGAGTTTGTTACCATTCATAATTTCTTGAATGAAATGTCAGTATTGTGTATCCAAGAGGTGAATTCAAGAAAGAGATTGTTACTTACTTACAATTTCTTATAATTTCTTGAATGAAATATATTCTTATAATGTGTATCCTAGAGGTGAATTCAAGAAAAAGTTTGTTACTTACTTACTATCTTTTCATAATTTCTTGAATGAAATGTCTATAATGTGTATCCAAAAGGTGAATTCAAGAAGGAGTTTGTTACTTACTTACAATTTTTTTTTTCATAATTTCTTGAATGAAATTTCTTTATTATTTCTGTAATGTGTATGCAAGAGGTGAATTCAAGGAGTTTGTTACTTACTTACATTGTTTTTCATAATTTCTTGTATGAAATTTCAGTATTGTGTATCCATGAGGCGAATTCAAGAAAGAGTTTGTTACCTGCTTACAATGTTTTCATAATTTCTTGAATGAAGATGTCTGTATTGTGTATCCAAGAGGCAAATTCAAGAAGAAGTTTGTTACCTACTTACAATTTTTTCGTAATTTCTTGAATGAGATTTCTGTATTCTGTATCCAAGAGGTGAATTCAAGAAAGAGTTTGTTACTTACTTACAATTTCTTCATAATTTCTTGAATGAAATTCTGTAATGTGTATCCAAGAGGTGAATTCAAGAAGGAGTTTGTTACTTACTTACAATGTTTTCACAATTTCTTGAATGAAATTTCTGTATTATTTCTGTAATGTGTATGCAAAAGGTGAATTCAAGGAGGAGATTGTTACTTACTTACATTGTTTTCATAATTTCTTGTATGAAATTTCTGTATTGTATCCATGAGGCGAATTCAAGAAAGAGTTTGTAACTTACTTACAATTTTTTCATAATTTCTTGAATGAAATTTCTGTATTATTTCTGTAGTGTGTATGCAAGAGGTGAATTCAAGAAGGAGTTTGTTATTTACTTACAATGTTTTTCATAATTTCCTGAATTTAATTTCTGTATTGTGTGTCCTAAGAGGCGAGTTCAAGAAAGAGTTTGTTACTTTACTTACAATTTTTTTTTTCATAATTTCTTGAATGAAATTTCCGTATTGTGTATCCAAGAGGGGAATTCAAGAAAGAGTTTTTTACTTGCTTACATTTCTACATAATTTCTTGTATGAAATTTCTGTATTGTGCATCCATGAGGCGAATTCAAGAAAGAGTTTGTTGCTTACTTAATCTTTTTTATAATTTCATGAATGAAATTTCTGTATTGTGTATCCAAGATGGGAATTCAAAAGAGTTTGTTACTTACTTACAGTTTCTTTATAATTTCTTGAATGAAATTCTGTATTTTGCATCCATGAGGCGAATTCAAGAAAGAGTTTGTTACTTACTTACTTATTTTTTTTATAATTTCATGAATGAAATTTCTGTATTGTGCATCCATGAGGCGAATTCAAGAAAGAGTTTGTTACTTACTTAATTTTTTTTTATAATTTCATGAATGAAATTTCTGTATTGTGTATCCAAGAGGTGAATTCAAGAAAGAGTTTGTTACCTGCTTACAATGTTTTCATAATTTCTTGAATGAGATGTCTGTATTATGTATCCAATAGGCGAATTCAAGAAGAAGTTTGTTACCTACTTACAATTTTTCATAATTTCTTGAATGAGATTTCTGTATTGTGTATCCAAGAGGTGAATTCAAAAAGAGTTTGTTACTTACTTACAATTTTTTCCTAATTTCTTTAACGTAATTTCTTTATTGTGTATCCAAGAGGCGAATTCAAGGAAGATTTTGTTACTTACTTACAATTTTTTCATAATTTCTTGAATGAAATTTCTGTATTGTGTATCCAAGAGGTGAATTCAAGAAAGAGTTTGTTACCTGCTTACAATTTTTTCATAATTTCTTGAATGAGATTTCTGTATTCTGTATCCAAGAGGTGAATTCAAGAAAGAGTTTGTTACTTACTTACAATTTCTTCATAATTTCTTGAATGAAATTTCTGTAATGTGTATCCAAGAGGTGAATTCAAGAAGGAGTTTGTTACTTACTTACAATGTTTTCACAATTTCTTGAATGAAATTTCTGTATTATTTCTGTAATGTGTATGCAAAAGGTGAATTCAAGGAGGAGATTGTTACTTACTTACATTGTTTTTTCATAATTTCTTGTATGAAATTTCTGTATTGTATCTATGAGGCGAATTCAAGAAAGAGTTTGTTACTTACTTACAATTTTTTCATAATTTCTTGAATGAAATTTCTGTATTATTTCTGTAGTGTGTATGCAAGAGGTGAATTCAAGAAGGAGTTTGTTATTTACTTACAATGTTTTCATAATTTCCTGAATTTAATTTCTGTATTGTGTGTCTAAGAGGCGAGTTCAAGAAAGAGTTTGTTACTTACTTACATTTTTTTTTTTTTCATATTTCTTGAATGAAATTTCGTATTGTGTATCCAAGGGGAATTCAAGAAAGAGTTTTTTACTTGCTTACAGTTTCTACATAATTTCTTGTATGAAATTTCTGTATTGTGCATCCATGAGGCGAATTCAAGAAAGAGTTTGTTGCTTACTTAATCTTTTTTATAATTTCATGAATGAAATTTCTGTATTGTGTATCCAAGATGGGAATTCAAGAAAGAGTTTGTTACTTACTTACAGTTTCTTTATAATTTCTTGAATGAAATATCTGTATTTTGCATCCATGAGGCGAATTCAAGAAAGAGTTTGTTACTTACTTAATTTTTTTTATAATTTCATGAATGAAATTTCTGTATTGTGCATCCATGAGGCGAATTCAAGAAAGAGTTTGTTACTTACTTAATTTTTTTTTTATAAATTCATGAATGAAATTTCTGTATTGTGTATCCAAGAGGTGAATTCAAGAAAGAGTTTGTTACCTGCTTACAATGTTTTTCATAATTTCTTGAATGAGATGTCTGTATTATGTATCCAATAGGCGAATTCAAGAAGAAGTTTGTTACCTACTTACAAATTTTCATAATTTCTTGAATGAGATTTCTGTATTGTGTATCCAAGAGGTGAATTCAAGAAAGAGTTTGTTACTTACTTACAATTTTTTTTTTCCTAATTTCTTTAACGTAATTTCTTTATTGTGTATCCAAGAGGCGAATTCAAGAAGATTTTGTTACTTACTTACAATTTTTTCATAATTTCTTGAATGAAATTTCTGTATTGTGTATCCAAGAGGTGAATTCAAGAAAGAGTTTGTTACCTGCTTACAATTTTTTCATAATTTCTTGAATGAGATTTCTGTATTGTGTATCCAAGAGGTGAATTCAAGAAACAGTTTTGTTACTTACTTACAATTTTTTCCTAATTTCTGTAACGTAATTTCTTTATTGTGTATCCAAGAGGCGAATTCAAGGAAGATTTTGTTACTTACTTACAATTTTTTTCATAGTTTTCTTGAATGAAATTTCTGTATTGTATCCATGAGGCGAATTCAAGAAAGAGTTTGTTACTTACTGACAAATTTTTTCCAATATTTCTTGAATGAAATTTCCGTATTGTGTATCCAAGAGGCGAATTCAAGAAGGAGTTTGTTACTTACTTACTTACATTTTTTTTTTAGTTTATTGAATGAAATTTCTGTATTGTGTTTTCAGAGAGGTGAATTCAAAAAGTTTGTTAGTTACTTACAATTTTTCATAATTTCTTTAACGTAATTTCTTTATTGTGTATCCAAGAGGCGAATTCAAGGAAGAATTTGTTACTTACTTACAATTTTTTCATAATTTCTTGAATGAAATTTCTGTATTGTATCCATGAGGGAATTCAAGAAGGAGTTTGTTACTTACTTACTTACAATTTTTTTTAGTTTATTGAATGAAATTTCTGTATTGTGTATTCAACAGGTGAATTCAAAAGAGTTTGTTACTTACTTACAATTTTTTCCAATATTTCTTGAATGAAATTTCCGTATTGTGTATCCAAGAGGCGAATTCAAGAAGGAGTTTGTTACTTATTTATTTACAATTTTTTTTTTTAGTTTATTGAATGAAATTTCTGTATTGTGTATTCAAGAGGTGAATTCAAAAAGAGTTTGTTACTTACTTACAATTTTTTCATAATTTCATGAGATAAAATTTCTATATTGTATCCATGGGCGAATTCCAGAAAGAGTTTGTTACTTACTTACAATTTTCCATTATTTCTTGAATGAAATTTCCGTATTGTGTATCCAAGAGGCGAATTCAAGAAGGAGTTTGTTACTTACTTACTTACAATTCTTTTTTTTTAGTTTCTTGAATGAAATTTCTGTATTGTGTATTCAAGAGGAGAATTCAAAAAGAGTTTGTTACTTACTTACAATTTTTTCATAGTTTCATGAATGAAATTTCTGTATTGTGTATCCAAGAGGTGAATTCAAGAAAGAGTTTGTTACTTACTTAAAAATTTTTCATAATTTCTTGAATGAAATTTCTGTATTGTGTATCCAAGAGGTGAACTCAAGAAAGAGTTTGTTACCTACTCAAAATTTTTTCATAATTTCTTGAATGAGATGTCAGTATTGTGTATCCAAGAGGTGAATTCAAGAAAGAGATTGTTACTTACTTACAATTTTTTATAAGTTCTTTAATGAAATATCTATAATGTGTATCCTAGAGGTGAATTCAAGAAAAAGTTTCTTACTTACTTACTATCTTTTCATAATTTCTTGAATGAAATGTCTATAATGTGTATCCAAAAGGTGAATTCAAGAAGGAGTTTGTTACTTACTTACAATTTTTTCATAATTTCTTGAATGAAATTTCTTTATTATTTCTGTAATGTGTATGCAAGAGGTGAATTCAAGGAGGAGTTTGTTACTTACTTACATTGTTTTTCATAATTTCTTTATGAAATTTCGGTATTGTGTATCCATGAGGCGAATTCAAGAAAGAGTTTGTTACCTGCTTACAATGTTTTCATAATTTCTTGAATGAGATGTCTTTATTATGTATCCAAGAGGTGAATTCAAGAAGAACTTGTTACCTACTTACAATTTTTCATAATTTCTTGAATGAGATTTCTGTATTGTGTATCCAAGAGGTGAATTCAAGAAAGAGTTTGTTACTTACTTACAATTTTTTCATAATTTCTTTAACGTAATTTCTTTATTGTCTATCCAAGAGGTGAATTCAAGGAAGATTTTGTTACTTACTTACAATTTTTCATATTTCTTGAATGAAATTTCTGTATTGTATCCATGAGGCAAATTCAAGAAAGAGTTTGTTACTTACTTACAATTTTTCCAATATTTTCTTGAATGAAATTTCCATGTTGTGTATCCAAGAGGCGAATTCAAGAAGGAGTTTGTTACTTACTTACTTACATTTTTTTTTTAGTTTATTGAATGAAATTTCAGTATTGTGTATTCAAGAGGTGAATTCAAAAAGAGTTTGTTACTTACTTACAATTTTTTCCTAATTTCTTTAACGTAATTTCTTTATTGTGTATCCACGAGGCAAATTCAAGGAAGAGTTTGTTACTTACTCACAATTTTTTCATAATTTCTTGAATAAAATTTATGTATTGTATCCATGAGGCGAATTCAAAAAAATGTTTGTTACCTACTTACAATTTTTCCAATATTTCTTGAATGATATTTCCGTATCGTGTATCCAAGAGGCAAATTCAAGAAGGAGTTTGTTACATAATTTCTTTATTGTGTATCCTAGAGGCGAATTCAAGGAAGAGTTTGTTACTTACTGACAATTTTTCCAATATTTCTTGAATGAAATTTCCGTATTGTGTATCCAAGAGGCGAATTCAAGAAGGAGTTTGTTACTTACTTACTTACATTTTTTTTTAGTTTATTGAATGAAATTTCTGTAATGTGTATGCAAGAGGTGAATTCAAGGAGGAGTTTGTTACTTACTTACATTGTTTTCATAATTTCTTTATGAAATTTCGGTATTGTGTATCCATGAGGCGAATTCAAGAAAGAGTTTGTTACCTGCTTACAATGTTTTCATAATTTCTTGAATGAGATGTCTTTATTATGTATCCAAGAGGTGAATTCAAGAAGAAGTTTGTTACCTACTTACAATTTTTTTCATAATTTCTTGAATGAGATTTCTGTATTGTGTATCCAAGAGGTGAATTCAAGAAAGAGTTTTGTTACTTACTTACAATTTTTTCATAATTTCTTTAACGTAATTTCTTTATTGTCTATCCAAGAGGTGAATTCAAGGAAGATTTTGTTACTTACTTACAATTTTTCATAATTTCTTGAATGAAATTTCTGTATTGTATCCATGAGGCAAATTCAAGAAAGAGTTTGTTACTTACTTACAATTTTTCCAATATTTCTTGAATGAAATTTCCATGTTGTGTATCCAAGAGGCGAATTCAAGAAGGAGTTTGTTACTTACTTACTTACATTTTTTTTTTTAGTTTATTGAATGAAATTTCAGTATTGTGTATTCAAGAGGTGAATTCAAAAAGAGTTGGTTACTTACTTACAATTTTTTCCTAATTTCTTTAACGTAATTTCTTCATTGTGTATCCACGAGGCAAATTCAAGGAAGAGTTTGTTACTTACTCACAATTTTTTCATAATTTCTTGAATGAAATTTATGTATTGTATCCATGAGGCGAATTCAAAAAAATGTTTGTTACCTACTTACAATTTTTCCAATATTTCTTGAATGATATTTCCGTATCGTGTATCCAAGAGGCAAATTCAAGAAGGAGTTTGTTACTTACTTACTTACAATTTTTTTTAGTTTATTGAATGAAATGTCTGTCTTGTGTATTCAAGAGGTGAATTCAAAAGAGCTTGTTACTTACTTACAATTTTTTCATAATTTCTTTAACATAATTTCTTTATTGTGTATCCTAGAGGCGAATTCAAGGAAGGGTTTGTTACTTACTTACAATTTTTTCATAATTTTTTGAATTAAATTTCTGTATTGTATCCATGAGGCGAATTCAAGAAAGAGTTTGTTACTTACTTACAATTTTTTCCAATATTTCTTGAATGAAATTTCCGTTTTGTGTATCCAAGAGGTGAATTCAAGAAGGAGTTTGTTACTTATTTACTTACAATATCTTTTTTAGTTTATTGAATGAAATTTCTGCATTGTGTATTCAAGAGGTGAATTCAAAAAGAGTTTGTTACTCACTTACAATTTTTTCATAATTTCATGAGATGAAATTTCTGTATTTTATCCATGAGGCAAGTTCAAGAAAGAGTTTGTTACTTACTTACAATTTTTCCATTATTTCTTGAATGAAATTTCCGTATTGCGTATCCAAGAGGCGAATTCAAGAAGGAGTTTGTTACTTACATACTTACAATTCTTTTTTTTTTAGTTTCTTGAATGAAATTTCTGTATTGTGTATTCAAGAGGTGAATTCAAAAAGAGTTTGTTACTTACTTACAATTTTTTCATAATTTCATGAAATGATATTGATAAAGAATTTGTTTATTCTGAAGCTTAGATTTTCTCAGTTTTATCCGTTGTACTCGATAAAGATGCTGATAGAAAAAATTTATTCACTCTGATACTTAGATTTTGTCAATGTTATCCCATGTATCTAACAATAGATGTTGATAGAGAATTTAGTCACTCTGACACTTAGGTTTCAATAATGTTAACTGAAATTTCCAGCAATGAATGTTGATAAAGAATCTATTCGCTCTGATACTTAGATTTTTATCAATTTTATCCTGACCCAACCGACAAAAGGTGTTAATAATGAATTTATTCATTCTGATACTTAAATTTTCTCCATGTTAACCTATCTATCCGACATATGATGTATGCAAGTTCCTTTTCTAAAATCTCCAATGTTTTAATAGACATTCTAAACGTTTGATATGCTAGCATACTCTAAAAGTAATGATTACAAACTAATCTCTTAGTTCGTAATCAGTAGAATAATTATTAGTCCAGTTTTAGTCACAAAACAATTTTTACTGGTATGTCACCGACAGGTTCAATATACGTTTCGTGTTTTGTATTATTTGGTTCATTGACTGTTTGATCAATGATGGTAGTAACGTTTGCTGGCACTTTGTTTTTCATTGATTCATCTTTATATTCCTTAGTGATATTTTCTAGCCATGCCCTTTTTATTTTTCCCGCAATTTCGCTGTCTATTATCACATTATTTTTATACATGTGACAGTTCCGGCACGTCGACAAGATATGGTTTATGATATTAGCTGAACATTAGGCCTTTCTTCTTTTGACCCTCCGTCGAATGCTAATACCAGAAAGCTGACTATGGGATGTATCCGTAGGTAATGTGTCACCAGCAACACTAGCAAGGAGTTGTCCTCTATCATCGACGATTATTTTTATGTTGGCATTCTCTTTGAGAGCAATCATCTCTGGAAATGATACTTTCGCATATGCAGAATGTGAATAATTGAAATTCTTTGGTACTCCAAAGAAATCTAAACTCTCACTGTCATGACAACGCACGCATACGTTTCCGATAGTGCTACCACTTGTACTTGTTTCACAGTTCAAATACTTCTCCTTTTCAGCATTCAATACTACAATAATACTATCATGTGAACACATTTTTACTGGAGAGTCATCCACGTGTTCAATATGCATTTCATCTTTGCTATTATTTGGTTCATTGACTGTTTGATCAATGGTAGTAACGTTTGCTGGCACTTTGTTTTTCATCGATTTATCTTTATATTCCTTAGTGATATTTTCTAGCAATGCCGTTTTTATTTTTCCCGCAATTTTGCTGTCTATTATCACATTTTTTTACAGAGGTAACAGTTCCGCCCCGTTGACAAGATATGGTTTATGATATTAGTAGAAGAGTAGGCCTTTCTTCTTTTGATCTTCCGTTGAATGCTAATACCCGAAAGCTGACGATATGGTTTAACACTGGGTAACATGTTACCACAAGCACTAGCAAGAAGATACCCCTCTTCATCAACTATTATTTTTATGTTGGCATTCTCTTTGAGTGCAATCATCTCCGGAGATCTCAATCTCGAATATCCACCATCATAAGAGTTGAATATTTTTGGTACTCCAAAGAAATTTAATTCCTTACTGTCATGACAATGCACGCATACGTTTCCGATAGTGTTACCATTTGTACTTATTTCATATTTTAAATACTTCTCCTTGTCAGCATTCAATGCTACAATAACACTATCATGTGAACACACTTTCTTAAAATGCTTCATCCTCACTTTTTTATAGATATTAGTTATGTGTTTATCGTTCCACTGCGTAATAATTACTGATTTAATACATTCAATAAACTAGGTAGTGTCGATAACCGGCCATAGAGTACCAGTGGGGAAAGCCGCATCGTGTCTCTGAGCAAGCTTAAAGTACAATTGTTAGAGCCGTAAGCATATTTTATGTCATTTTAAGATACGTAAAAAAAAAATAAAAATAAATAAATAAAGTTCAATAATTTCGAAGTCCAAAAAAAGTTTAGTTAAAAAAAAGTGCTACTACAAACAATATTTTTCTAATAGTAAAGTCACGACTAACATTTCTATATCATTCTCATTTTGAACTTGGAAAATATTAAAAGTGATTTTTTTTATGTTGTAAGTATGTTATGTGTCATTCTAAGAGATGTAAAAAAAGTTGAAAAAACATATCATGTTAAAAAAAAAGTGGGGGGGGGGGGGGTCGGAGGTAGGGGGCTTTAGAAGGGGGGGGGGGTAGAAGGGGGTTGGGGAGGGGGGTAGAAGGGGTTGGGGAGGGGGGTTAGGAGCAGGAGTCGGGGGGGGGAGGGGCAAAAATTTGGGGGGAGGGGGTCCTTTGGGTTGGGGTAGGGGACCTTATAATACTGTTCAAATGGTAGTTGTGTATTATACCGGACACAGTTGAGAATCGCCCAAATAAAAAAAATGTATCTCTGAATAGGAGTTAGCATTCCCTCAGATGGTTTACCATTTTCGTTTCTGTCAACGCCTATAATCATACCATAATGAAGAATCATGTCTAAGATTAAAAAATCCATAACAGTTCGAATAACTCATCGTCAGAGTTTTTATACCCGTGTTCAAGGTCAAACATAACAAAAACCCGCTTAAAATATTGCTTAACAGACAGAATCTCATAGCCATTAACTTCATTCAACCATACCATTCAGACAACCATTGATGTATGCATGCCATTTGAACAGCCATGACTCTATCAGAAACATGGAATTTAATACCAAAATCATTGTTTCGTAAACAACACGAATTTTCATGGTATGCTGATTCTAATTACAACATAAAAACCCACCAAAGATATGACTTTTTAAGGCATGGTGATTTCTATCTGTCTGATACCTTAGATTAACACAGTAATGTCCCACCTGCCCGTTCTCTTTAATTGATACAGTAATTTCCTATCTGTCTACTCTCTCCAATTCATACAGTAATGTCCTATCTGTCTACTCTCTCTTTAATTCATACAATAATGTCCTAGCTGTCTGATACCTTAGATTAACACAGAAAGGGAGTACTGCCTGCTTGTATGGCGGGGGGACTTTCCACCACTTATCATTATAGCTACACTACTAATATGCATACATTTTTCGGGTTGGAAGGGGAGCAATTTTCTGCTGGGAGGATTTTACATTGGGAGAATTTTCCATGGAGAGGGAAGTTTACAGGGGGGGGGGGGGGATTGAGCTTTTCAGGGGAAATTTTACACTTGGTGAATTTTCCAGAATTCCTATACAAAATTCCTTTATATTTCTTGCTTTTACTTTACTTACTTACTTACTTAGGTCCCGGCTATCCTCGTGGGACGTTTTGGGGCCACTCCTCTTGTTAGCTCATGCGTAAGGGCTCGGTACGTTGCTCTATCTGGTGTGATACATGACAACTGGGCTAAATTGACATTGTCAAAGTGGAAGTTCTCCATCCATCGTTTTCATGGTCTGCCTCGTGGACGAAGGCCATGGAGGGATCCTTCAAGGACGATTTTTGGGAGGCGGCTTGGCTCCATTCACTTGACGTGGCCAAACCAGTGCATTTATTGCTCCTTGATTTTACTTAGAATGGTTTCAGTGGACTGGAGCCTTTGGCGTACTTCCACATTTGTTATTCGGTCAGTGTATTTGATTCTAGCAATGCGACGGAGGCTTTTCATCTCAAAAGCTAGAAGTTTTCTTTCTTCTTTGGTTTTCAGAGTCCATGTTTCGCATCCATAAATAACTATGGGGATTACTAAACTGTTGAATAGGCGCATTTTGAGTTTGTTGGCTAGGTGGTTGCTTTTCCAGAGGTTGGCTAGTCTTCGGAAGCTAGAGCTAGCAAGTGCAAGTCGATGTTTCACGTCAGAGCTATGGCAATTATCTGAGGAGAGTAGGCTACCAAGGCACAGTAAGTGGTCAACCGTTTCAACATGTCTCCCGCCTATGGTGATAATGGGTTGGTTGTATAGTTTATGTTTCGTAGTTACCATGACTTTGGTCTTGCTGGTATTGATCTCCATCCCAAACGGCTTTGAGGTATCGTAGAGTTTATCAGCTTGTGCCCGCATTTCTTATGTAGAGTTGGCTAGCTAAATAATATCATCAGCGTAGGTAAGATTGTCTAAAAGCAGCTCTTCTATTGTTGCACCAATTTCCGACTGCATCAGTGAGAGAACGACATTTAAAAGAGGTTGAAGAGACATGGTGATAAGATGCAACCCTGGAGTAGTCCTGATGAAGTTGTGAACTCTTCTGATTTTCCTTTACCGATTCAATTATAGGCGTGGGGAGTTAAGGGTAATTGTTCGGGGTAAATTTTCGCCAGGATTGAATTGTCCAGAGGATATTTTTGTGGGAATAGTGATTTTTCCGTGGAGGGGGGCTAGGTATCCTGTTACTTAAAAAACAAAAATAATAAATTCAATTAAAAAACTAGTTTTTTCAACTAAAAGTAAGGAGCAACATTAAAACTTTTTTTCGATATTTTTACGAATATTTTTTAACAATATCGAAAGTTTTGAACTTGGTTATCAAACACCAAAATATTTAATGAACTTAGACTCAATTGTTTTGTAAAAAGTAACGCATTATCAAAGTAGGTTGTTCAAAGTAAAGCATTAAACCTAAGATTAAGAAAATCAAATAACAATTTTAATTCAATATTTTTCATTTAATTTTGGATACCAAAAACCAATGTGTTTGACAATGTATACTTCATAACTGTAATTAAATCTTTCTCAAAGTGACAACTAGATAAATACAATCACTCCTGGAAAAAATAAATAAAAATAATAATAAAACACAAAAAACGTATCCGTTCAGGGGGAAAATACAAAAATCCCAGCATTCCATTCAGAGGAAACATTTCTTACTATAGTGGTTTCATATATCAGCTCGTGGGTACTCTGGCAGTGCAAGCAAAAGTTAATGGGATATTTTTTACCGAAATTGGCCCTTATTAAGTTGTTTTACTTGTATTTTATAAAATTACATGAACTTTCTTGTGTACTAATAACTGCACTAATGTACCGTGAGTAAAATGTGATATATTTAAAATACAAAAAAATAAAATCTTTTTCTTTCTAAAGATAATTCCGACTCCCTCTAATTAAGTTTAAATCTAGTTTCAAAAAAAGAAAAGTTCTTCATCAGCAAAAAAAGAAATTGCATTTTATCCTCAGCCAAAGAACGACGCTATTCAGTTTTGAATTTCACTAAGATAGTTGGTAATAAAAAAGATGCTAGACACAATGTTTCTCAGGAAGTTTAAATTATAAGAGCGGGTGTGAACGTTGAAATCATCGAAATATTTAAAACAAATCATTGGATAGATAGTTCGCATAATGTAGTGAGTTTGCGAACATAATTACAAATAGCAGCCCCCTCCGTAGGACTTAGGCCAATCGTGAAAAAGCTGGTAAAGCGCAGAAGTTATATTTTTGTGATATAGTGAATAAAAACTTTTTTTCGTTTCAATAATGGATTGTCTCTCTTGCCATCAACATTATTGTTGAGAGCCAATTTAATCCTTGCCTCTGTCGTTGTCAGTTGAAGTGAAGCACTGTTGTACACCTAATGTAAGTCTCAATAAAACTATTAATTTTCTATTTTTGTTTTGTTTTATTTTATGTGTCTGTTTCTAATCGCACAGCGGGTAATTAGTTCGTATGTCCCCAACGGTAGCGCTCCCAGGGATCTGATCTCTACATAACATTAGAGATAATCAACAAGAAGGTAACTCGAGGAAGCGAGGTTACGCTCCCGGATTGATAGTTGGAGAATTTCTAACCTACTATAATTACGTATTTTATTTTCTCACGTTCAGCGAGTGGCGCGGTCACCCCTTTATCTGTTCCCCCCCCCCCCCATTGCAGCCGGTGCAGCCCTCAACGGCACGAGATAAGCTATAACGGCTCGGACAATGCGATCGTAAATTTCCCCGGCGGAAACTTTGATTTCCTTATCATTTTTATAGCTTGCTTAGCCTATCACTTGACCCTAAGAAAAATTTCCCCCGCAGAACTGGCACTTCTCATATTCACCCGGCGGCACTCTTCCCATATTCACCCGGCGGAAATGGTGCGATCTTTAACGCCACAAACGGCACAGTCTTTAGCGCTATAAGTGGCGCTGTCAGAGAACTTATAAGGTGTAAGTTCACAGCTTTAAAGTATAATATTACATTTGACGCGGTCAATCTTTATTACCACAATTAAAGGCTAGTCTAATTTTCTTATCGCTACAAATGGCACGGTTGGAAATTGGAGGAAAACATGCGAACTAGTTAGGCTATAAACCTTGTAATTTAAATTTAATCATTGAAAGATACAGACATATAAGAAAAGTGATTAGACCTATTGCCGCTAAGCTATTATAGGAAAACCATTTAGAATATCTCACAGGAGATAATAGCCTTACCCAAATAGGATAAGTGAAAAAATAATTTTGAGTTATTCAAACGCAAAAATGTCAGAAGAATTAGCGAACTATTAATGGCGCAAAAGTTGGTCGCGAAAAATGTATAAATAGCAAAGTCTATTGCGCAATATGATGGACAAACAGATATCAACGAATTTAATAGCCAATTGGCCCAGTTTGTAAAATTAACAAAAACAGAGCTAGAAACGTTAGTCAGCATGCTTCTAGTAAGATTAAAAGGCCAGGCCTTAACCTTTCTAAAGCAAATTGAAAATACTATAGGTGATGATGCCAGCTTGCCAATAAATACGGTGGACAAATTGTTAACGGCATTTAAAGATAGATTTATCGAAACCAGTTCCGCAAATAAATTAAAACACGGAATGGTATGCTTTGACCATTCACAAAACTTAAGAGAATATCTTGATAATATACGGATTTCAGTAGAAGCAAAATACGGAAAAGGTTCAGGAGAACTGTATGAAAAAGTCATACTAAATACCTTTTTGCAAGGGCTACCCCCAAAACTATATAGAATGGTAATATCCAAAAATATTCAAACGTCAGATCTTACAGTTCAGGAGGTAGGGCGATTAATCGAAGTTGATAAGATTGTGGCAAATCACAGTAAAGCAAAAATAAATAGCCTAGGCGAATCAAACGCAAGTATGAGCTTCAAGGGCGATCAGGCGTCTCCCAATTTCTTTTCAAGGGATAACTCCCCAGTGCCACAAAGAAATAAAACGCAAGAACCCGCTAGGCAGAAAACAGTACGTTTTCAACCCGTCAAACAATTTAGTTATGAAAATAACCCTACAATAATAAGATGCTATATTTGTAATCGACCTGGGCACATCGCGAGAGAGTGCTGTTATGCCCCCAATCGCACACCAAGAATTGCTGTCGATAGTACGCAAAATTATGGCAAACATTTGTTCGGAAGAACAAATTTTAGCGAAAGTGGTGCACTAGGCTATAGCCAGGGAAGATTGCGGCAATCAGCACCTTATAACGCGTACAACCAAATTTATACAATCCTCCCCCCAATAGACAAATTAATTACCGATTTGAAAACCCAAATACTCGCCAAAAGTCAATATAATGCGAGAATGGTATATAGAAATCCCGAAAATTTGCCGACGGGAAATGAAAATTTTTCAAGCCAACGGCATTGGCAGTCAGCGCCAGCTGCCGGCACTGACGCAAGAAATCCAAACTATCGTAATAATACCTGGCAAAACCGACAAACAAATGTAAATCAATTAGATATGCCTATGGAATCTCACGTGTCTGAGTCTCTACTGCAGACATAGACGTATGAAACAAATCCACGAGGAAACGCGTCAGGCCCTCAGAAATATAAATTGGACCCAGAGGGCGCCTAGAATGTTTTATAGGTCCAAACCGATAATAGTACCGTCTTGTAGTGAGAGTTATAATAAGTTACCTATATTCAATGATTTTTGTGTGGCAAATATTTACTTTAAGGCTTTAATTGACTCTGGTGCTACCGCAAACATCATAAACTCATGCGTAGTCAATATGTTGCCTCCGCATATTAGGCAACAAAGAAATTTTAATAATCCCAAATTAACTACCGTGACAGGGCATCAATTGGATGCAAAAGGTTCAATTCACCTTAACGTAAAAAGGGATAATAGAATCTTTCCGACAAATTTTATAATATGCGATAACTTTCTGTATGAAGCCATTATAGGCGCAAATTTTTTAAGGTCTAATAGGGTGCTATTAGACGCAGCAAACGAAAGGCTAGTCCTACCCGGCTAAGGTAGGAGAAGGAAGTTCTACCTTAAGAAATTGTAACAGAGGTTACGAAGACAACGTAACAGTAAATACAATTTCTGGCGGTATAATGTCGCAATCTTTTGAACCTCATGTCTCGCTACAAAGAGGACATGGCAAAATCAGAAATTTGTTTAATTATTCTGAGAAACATTGCAGAGAAGAAGTAAATTTAAATAATAAGTGTATTGAATCCGCAAAAATAAAAATAGGAGATATGCGACAGTACAGGTCAAACAAAATCAAGAAAATAGTGGAATTATGGAAAAAAGTAGTAAACCCTAATGCAGTTCAGGCACAGCCAATGTTATTGGTGGATAGCGCCAGCCTAAATTTAATAGACAATGAAAATAAAGAAAAATATTATGGATTCACAATACGGAAAAAAAATTCCCTCCCAAAACAATGCAATGAATTCAAATATCACAGATGATTGAGCCAGTATATAGCAAATCTGAAATATGGTTTGCGACCCCGTCAAATGAAATTCCTTAAAATCTGCTATGCGAAGAACAGATTATATCTTACGACAAAAGAGAAGGTTTCATTTGTGTAACTAATAACCACGAAAATGATACAATTACAATAAAAAGGGGACGTGTTTAGTTCAAATCCAAGTTTTATCGGAAAATGATTTAAATAGATGGGAAAATTCCAAAAGAAACCTAGTTAATGGCATTAAAACCTCAATTAATGAATACACTCTAACTAAATCGCAATTCTTAAACAAATTTAATATGGATCATATTACGCACTTAGAACTTAAGAAAAAATTATGCGAATTATTATGGAATTTTAAAGATGTTTTTCCGCATCTGAAGATGACATCGGACTGATACCTCTTTATGAAAATTCAATTTTAACGACTGGTAATCCTGTAGCAAAACAGCCATATCGTGTGCCGTATAAGCACAAAGAATGGTTAAAAAATAAAATTCATGAATTAGAAAAAAAATGAAATTATACGCCCCAGTGTAAGTCCGTATTCTGCACCAGTGGTCTTGGTACCAAAAAAGAATGGTGATCTAAGACTTGTAGTAGATTATAGAGCCCTCAGCAAACAATTAGTTAGCGATAAATTTCCTTTACAAGAATAGATGATATCCTTGACTCTATCTCAAGCAAAAACAAAATTTTTACTTCTTTGGACCTCACCTAAGGCTACCACCAAGTGAAAATAGCCGAAAAAGATGTCTATAAAACTGCGTTTTGTACGACCGAATGTGGTTCATATGAGTAGTTAAGAGAACCTTTTGGACTTGAAACAAGTTCAAGCGCGCTATGTAGACCCTTATTACATCTGTTAGGAGGATTAATGAATATCATTCATTTTGTTGATGATGTCATATGCGTGGGAGAAAACGCTGATCAACACTTAGCAACATTAGCTAAGGTGTTTGAGAAATTCAGACACGGCAACTTAAAATGCCGGCCTGAAAAAGTAAAGTTATTTCAACGAAAAATTAAATTTTTAGGAGTAGTGGTGACGCAAGGAGAGATATCTCCAGACCCTGACAAAATAAAATGTGTTGAAAACCTCAAACAACCTAGAACTATGAAAGAATTAAGATGAATTTTAGGTCTTACTGGCTACTTTAGAAAATTCGTGCGCAATTACGCCCAAATTGCGAAACCCCTCACGGAATTAACAAAGGGAACTCCCAAAATGTTACCTGGTCCCAGGAAGATCAAACTTCCCTAGACCGTCTCAAAAAGGCACTCACTTCTGAACCAATATTATCGCTGCCTGATTTCGAAAACGGACAATTTATGGTCACAACCGATGCTAGTTCTAAGGGCATTGGCGCTATTCTTTCGCAAATAATCCGGTAGAAAACCCTAATCCTCTAGAGGAAACTTCTAAATAAAACAAATAGAAAAAGTTATATGCTATTCTAGTAGAACCATATCAAAAGGCGAAAGTAGTTATTCCGCCACAAACTTAGAATTATTATCTATAATCCACCACTTGGAAAAATTTAGACACTATTTAATCGGTAGAAAATGTATACTACGTTCAGACCATAAAAGCTTGCAGTACCTACGCACATTTAAAAACCCCATGGGAATTCTAGCTAGATGCATTATGAAAATCCAAGACCTAGATTACGAATTTGAAAATTTAAAAGGTAAACAAAATGCAGCTTGTGACTTTTTGAGTAGATACCCAGAAAATACGCCGTCGGAAACTGAGGAAAATGAAGTTAACGCTATAAATACTAAGAGCAAACATAAATGTAAGAAAAACAAAGACGAAGACACAGTAAAAGAAAATAATGTTAACTATTGTCCCTTGTCTTTAGAAAATATAAAAAGAAATAAAAAAAAAGGACGAAATGTGTGTAG
This sequence comes from Artemia sinica, assembly GCA_027921565.1. Taxonomy (NCBI): domain Eukaryota; kingdom Metazoa; phylum Arthropoda; class Branchiopoda; order Anostraca; family Artemiidae; genus Artemia; species Artemia sinica. The sequence continues at coordinate 90,148 of JAPEVW010000078.1, forward strand.
CACTTATTAATTATTTTGTGAATGACGATGCATTACCGGATAAATTCAATACTCTTAGAAAAGAGATGGATAATTTTTACTATGATCTTTATGAAGAAATACTATGTAGAATCGTGACCGCTGAGGCAAATAGAAACCAAACCTCAATAATACCGGTATTACCCTAAAACTTAATAGTACCTGTCTTCGAATATTTTCATTCGGATATAGGTGGACATTTAGGAATAACGAAAACTTTCCATAAATTAAAACAATATTTTTACGTGCCGTCGGCAGTAACAAAACTCATGGAATTTGTAAGTACATGCGAAGCGTGTAACTTAACAAAAAAAACCCAAGCTTATCCTAATCCTCCTATGGGAAGAGTCCCGGTAGCGAGATTCCCATTTGATATTGTCTCATTTGATTTATATGGAACCAGTGGAGGCCTGCCTGTTTCCAACAAAGGCCATACTTGTATTCTTTCAGTTATAGATCACTTTTCAGGATTTAGCTTTGCAAAAGCATTAAAATATCGAGGCGCTTACGCCACGAGTAAGGCGCTGGCGAATTTTTTTTTTAAATTTGGCATTCCAAATAAGGTTTTAAGTGACAACGGAAGCAATTTTGTTTCAAAAGTAACAAAAGACTTAATGAGTTTTCTTAACATAGAGAAATTGGTGACTTCTCCATATAACCCACAAGCTAATGGTAAAATAGAGAATAGGCACAAAATATTTTCGAATGTATTAAGCATTTACACAAAAGACAACAGAAACGATTGGGATCAATTCTTACCTTATTTAACTAACATAATCAATACTGCTTATTCAGAAACAACCAAAGACAACCCTTTTGATTTACTTTTTGGTCGCGATTTTAGAATCCCCTATGACGAGATTATTGAATCCCGGCAATATTAGAATAACTCGGAGGATTAAAAACAAGAATTCATAAATAAATGATTAAACTTATAAGAAAGTGAGGCAAGAGTTGGAAAAATGTAAAATAAACCAAGAGCTAAGAAAACCAACCCGAAGTCAAGGGAGCATAGATTTCAAGGTAGGAGATTGCGTCTACCTAAAGAATGAGGGAAAAGCGGACGGCAAGAAACTTTCCAACAAATATTCTGGACCGTACAGATTAGTCAAAAAGTACGATAATGATTATACTTTTAAAATGGAGAACCCCGATAGTGGAAGAACTTACAAGGCACATGTTAGCCGAATAAAAAGAGCAAAATTTCCAGAAAGATGGGTATCGCGTCCCTCGTCTACCGATTCTTCAGACGCGGAAAATGAGCCCCCTAAATCAAAATTGGCAGAGCTAAAACCCTTTAATTTTAAAGAAGATTATTTTGAAAATAAGAGTGATGAGGAAAACTTTGAAGAATTTTTAGCTATGAATAATCTAGTTATTCCTAAAAGAAAATCCCTAATACCAGTGAGAGTAAAAACGCCAAAAGATCCAAAAACCTCATCATCAGAGAGCGCAGAAGAATTAGATTATACGATATCTCCGAAAACCCAATTTTTCCCTGATAGAATTTCGACCCCTTTTCCCCCAAAAGATTTCCAGACGATATGGTTTCCCCTGCAACACCAATAGAGGGGCCCCTGTCATTGCAGGAAGAATTGAACAGAGCTGTAGAAACTCCGGGTATTACTGTAAAGAAAACTCCTCCCAAAGATTCAACTAAAACAAATCTGCGGGAAGCAATGGATTTAATAAATTTCCCAATGAAAACAAGTCAAAGTACATTGCCTAAGAATAAAACTCCCGAGGATGACCGGCAAGGACAATATCATGATATAACTGTGTCCAAGGTCAAGCCTAATCAATGGACTTCATGGAGGGAAATACTAGTGCAAAGAATTCCCCATCCCCCTGAAGACATGGCATTTAATCAGTGGAGGAACTCCGCAAAAACTTTGGATTCCTCTCAAAGCTCTCAAGAATCTTTCAAATCTCCCGAGTTGAAAACTCAAAGTGAGGACTTTGAGAATAAACTTTCTACCTCCAAAGGAATAGAAATTTACGAAGGAAGGGGAGGCGATACCTCAAAATTGCTAGGTGACACCTCAAAAAGTTCTAATACGGAATCATCGGAAACCAGTTCCGAAGAGTCTGACGGCGAATCAGACCATATAGTAGTTAAAGAAATAGGGAAATCAAAACCGACTTCAGCGGCCGCGCATGCAAAAGAAACAAAATTAAAAGGTCAAGAATTTTTGAAAAAAAATACAATACAAAAAACTTGATCTTATATCGCTAGCAAAACCTAAAAAGAAAAAACCGCAAGAAACAGAAGAAAGAGTAACGACACAGTCAGGCCGAACGGTTAAGAAACCGGGCAGATTAAAATACCCTTAAAAATACAAAAAAGAAAAAGATTTTTTTATGGATAGGCGTCATAAAGGAATAATAATATAAAAACTTTTAGCTCACAAGTAAAAATCATACAATTATAAAAAATGCTGAATAAAAATTTTGTTCAACATATATCATGGCTTCGCATGAATCAAAACCGTCTGATACCGTCTGTTCAACATATATCAGTTCCCGAAAACAAATTCTAATTAAAAAGTCACATTGCATATAATTAATTCGAATAATTTCCTTTAATATAAAAAGTCTACCCGTACCATTCCAGTACGATGTATCCAGTTCAGCTGAAAGAAGCCGTGATAGGAAGTACTAAACGAGAAATATTCATACACCTCAGAAATGATCTTTGGTTATTTTCTGTTCCAAGAGAAACGGTTGGAACTTTGTCTTGTTACAATAATACAGAAAGAATAGACCCAAGTTACAAAACAGAATTACTGTTATAAAATGTGGGTACGATAACCATAAAACAAGGATGTCGACTTGTAATCAAAGAGTCAACTGTTCGAACTCCGTTAATTACCACGAGCACAAAGTAATAAGTCCCAAAATAATCAAATTCGAGCCAATTAACCTGTCGTACACTCTTCCCAATATAGAAAGTGAGGAAATGAAAACCTCGATATGGTCCAAAATAGAAAAGAATAAAGGGACACTAAAACTTACAAAAATAAGAGAGCCATTAGACTCCCAGATCCCCCTATTTACGAATGAAGACCAAGAGATTAACGTATTTGGATGATAGATACGGATTATTCTCAACCAATTTTTGGTGGAACATACTATTGACCGTATGTTTCGTATCGCGACTTCCCTGACCATAAGAACCTTATTGACTTTTAATTATGGAAAAATCCTGAGACTAAGAAGGCGAAAACCAAGAGAAGATCACGGGGAAACGGCTGAAATGCAGAAGTTAATCTCAGAACCCCTTGAGAACGTCTAAGCCAAGAAAAGGGAAGACATTAGAAAACGAGTGGGTATAGAGGTCTCCACTCGTCATTGCTATGTCTTGTTCCCTCATCGTAAGTGTCGTATACGTAAAACGTGTGGTTCTGACGCTGCAACATGCGTTTCTTAAACTGCACGGACGTGCGTGAACAATGAAGGCATGAAAATATTTTTTAAACTGAGACCTCAAACTAAACAATATAAACTTATGTTTAAAGGATTGTTTTAAATCTAAGGGAGAATTAAATAAATATTGAAGAATTAAATGAGCCTTGTATCGTTGTTTCCCTTCTCAAAACAAATTTGAAGACATCTCTGTTTTAGATTTCCCAATGGGAATTCTATGTATATGAAACCAACATGATAATAATGTCGTTTTATTAAAATCAATATTCATGTAGTAATATTAGTGAATCTATTTAAGGTTGTCTTGTAGGGTAACATTCATCCCAAAATACACCTAATCGTATTGATTATTATGTATTATGACGACTTGTTTTAAAGAACGTGTGATTCTGCCTCGTTATTTTTATTACAGAAAGTGGATCGACATATTGGAAAACGATCATTACAATGCATAATCCAGTGCAGATACAACCTAATAGCATCTATTTTCATCATACCTCAACCAACGAAGAGTACTCACCATAGACTCCAGGCAATTTTCATCCCAAATTGTTTACTAAAATTATAGTTACCTTTTGATCGTTGTTTCGTCGACCACAAACCATATTACGTATCAGGTAACATTATATTTGAATCTCAGTATCCAGTGCATTATCGAACTATATAATCACATAATTCCTGAGAACCCCATCGACCAGTACAAGATACAAGTATATAAATATCACCCTTGATAATCATTATGGACCCATGTACCATACGACTGTAAAGTCATGACATTTGATGACCCCAAAAATCATTTATGTGTCGCAGATTCACGCGTCGAATCCCTTTCGACCATTTCTCGGAATCCATCCTATTACCTCTATCAAATGCGAAAAGTTAATATATCTGTTATCCCATAAATGTTAAGAGATAATTTCAGAAAAATGGACCTGGAAACCAACCATTGAATTACAGAAACCTCAGTGACAATAAACCCCTCCTAAAAGTTAAAGATAATATGTTGAAGGAGTCACTATAGTTTGATGTCGACCTGTTCCAAATCCAAACATCAATTCCCTGTGATTAACCAAGAATCACCGCAAAAGTTAATAGACGTAAGCCAGGCACGAACAATTTTATAAGAGGACTGAAATCCCTAACTGCACAAACGAACAATTTTATAAGAGAAGTACATTCTCTATGTGCTTTAAAATATTCCAAAAATGATACTCCTGGGTACACCCAAGAACGTATTGAAGTATCCCAAGAACAATATGCTGAGACGAAAATAAACTCAATCCGGACTGTGTTGATAATAGATCGAGTCCCAAGTCCCAACGGTCCCAGTGTTCAACCCCTCAAAGACAAAGTACCTTATGAACTATCAAAAAAAGCAGGTGAGAATGAACTTTGATAGCATATTCCCACACACCTTTAGTTGGAAGTATCATTTCCCGTTTGACAATTGGAGAAGCAAGATGAACATAACCATGCTCGAACTGTTCGGTGAAGAAACTATATCATAAGTGTTTTAAAAATTTTGCCAAGACGAAAGGAGTGAAGGACCATAATTTACAACAGAAGGATTGAGTACGCTAAAAAGACATGAATGGTGATGAAATAGATGTGAATTTACATATGTTACATTTTAATAACTTCGATAACTTAAAAATTCCAATATCCTATCAGTAATGTTACATAGCAAACATTCCCAGTGAAAGTGTTCTAATGATCACCGATGAACGTGGTAACATAATATTGTGTGTTTTAAATCGTTCTTATATGTAGTGTTAGATGTTCAGATAGAGTTATGTGTAGCGTTATCGTACTATTCATTAATTTAGCGTAGATAGGAAGCCGCGTGCCCTATAGTAGCAAAATAAAAAAAAAGCTTATGGAAAGGTAGAAAAGCCCCAACCTTGTTGAAAATGTAAAAGTCATAAGTGTTAGATGTAGAAAAAGAAAAAAAAATCTTTAGTATAGTAGCTAGGCTAGAACCATAAATAATCTTAGTCCAGTAGATGAACTTTAGATAGGGATGTATAATAAAATAAGAAAAGTAATAGAGAAAATTTTTAGCACTCCTGATTAAGCTAAAATAAAAATATAAAATAATACAATGTCAATCAAAATTATGTAGAATAAATAGTTAATAAATAGCGAATATTTCAAAAACCCAAGGGCAAGCAAGTCCTACTGACGGGACGTCATTAAATAATGGGAAGGGTAATATATACCGTGAGTAAAATGTGATATAATTAAAATACAAAAAAATAAAATCTTTTCTTTCTAAAGATAATTCCGACTCCCTCTAATTAAGTTTAAATCTAGTTTCAAAAAAAAAGTTCTTAATCATCAAAAAGAGAAATTGCATTTTAGCCACAGCCAAAGAACGACGCTATTCAGTTTTTAATTTCGCTAAGATAGTTGGTAATAAAAAAGATCCTAGACACAATTTTCTCAGGAAGTTTAAATTATAAGAGCGGTGTGAACGTTGAAATCATCGAAATATTTAAAACAAATCATTGGATAGATAGTTCGCATAATGTAGTGAGTTTGCGAACACCATTACAAAATAGCGGCCCCCTCCGCAGGACTTAGGCCAATCGTGAAAAAGCTGGTAAAGCGCAAAAGTTATATTTTTGTGATATACTGAAAAAAACCTTTTTTTTTCGTTTCAATAATGGATTGTCTCTATTGCCATCAACATTATTTTTTAGAGCCAATTTAATCCTTGCCTCTGTCGTTGTCAGTTGAAGTGAAGCACTGTTGTACACCTAATGTAAGTCTCAATAAAACTATTACTTTTCTATTTGTTTTTTTTTATTTTATATGTCTGTATCTAAACGCACAGCAGGTAATTAGTTCGTATGTCTCCAACGGTGCTCTCAGGGATCTGATCTCTACATAACATTAGAGGTAATCAACAAGAAGATAACTCGAGGAAGCGAGGTTACGCTACCGGATTGATAGTTGGAGAATTTCTAACCTACTATAATTACGTATTTTATTTTCTCGCGTTCAGCGAGTGGCGCGGTCACCCCTTTATCTATTCCCCCCCCCCTATTGCAGCCGGTGCAGCCCTCAACGGCACGAGATAAGCTATAACGGCTCGGACCATGCGATCGTAAATTTCCGCGGCGGAACCTTTGATTTCCTTATCATTTTTATAGCTTGCTTAGCCTATCACTTGACCTTAAGAAAAATTTCCCCAGTAGAACTGGCACTTCTCATATTCACCCGGTGGCACTCTTTCCACATTCACCCGGGGAAAAGGCGCGATCTTTAACGCCACAAACGCCACAAGTCTTTAGCGCTATAAGTTGCACTATCGGAGAACTTATAAGGTGTAAGTTCACAGCTTTAAAGTATAATATTACATTTGACGCGGTCAATCTTTATTACCACAATTAAAGGCTAGTCTAATTTTTTTTTATCGCTGCACTAATTACTAATAAACAAATACATATTTGTGACCATCATAAAAAGCAATTCTTTGATTGAATTTTATCAATAGTAAGGCTCTTACACTTTAGTTATAGGGTCAAAATCTATTGGCAGGCAGTCAACAATGGGGTAACACAATTTTTCCATGGGTTTTCCATATTCTGCATTTTTTCTTTTTCTTTGCTTATAATTACTTTATAGTCCCAAATTTCCAGGGGGGGGCAATGGCCCCCCTGCCGGTGCCAAAGGTGAAATATGGTAAAAAAGCGTAATAAAAGAGGAATTGGCTTGGAGAATGTGCAGAAGCACTAAAGCAGAAATACAAAAAGCTTGGAAGACGACGACTTGCAAAACATTTACTCGACTTGAAGGAAACATCTCTTGAAGAAGAGCCTGCAGCAGAACTCCCAAGACTGAAACTCTTAGGAAGTTGTTCAGACGAATTAAATAGATTTAGACTGATTAACGAAGCAGCACGGGCAAAGGAGGAAAGGGCAAATACGCATTTTATGTTTAAGTTTATTTAATCATTTTATTTTTTTTCAATTCTATTCACCTAGACTTTCAAATTAAAACACACTAAATTTGCCTTAGGAAGAAGCATGTGACTTATGACCCTTCAATTTTTATCCTACTTAGTCCCTAGTAGAAAAAAATAGCATACAACTATAATTCATTCCATTCTGTAGCGTAAATCTTGAAAAAAAACTAGACTTTGAATTATAAGTTTCTACTTAGTGACTGGCAGATCTAGGGATGTGCCACCCCCCTCAACATGTTCCTGGCACCAATTTGGTCAATTATTGGCACTCTTGTCACATTGCCCTCCACCCCCTCACGATTCTGCTATAGATCCGCCCCTGTACTTACTGATATTTATTCAAATAAGAACACCACAATTATACGGGCAAATGAAATACTTATTTACGATTTATGCAATGTTTTTTTTTTTTTTACTTTTGCTTTATGTATTATAGTGTATAATTTTACACAATATTTCAATGAGAGATGCAGAGGTCTGTATAATCTTTTGACAGGATAGTTAAAAAAAAATGAAGGGGAGGTATTCAAGTTTCAAAAGTTATAACCCTTTACTATCTATTCCACTTAGTCCTAGTAGAAAAAATGTTTGATAATACGGGATTAATATAGGAAATACTACCAAAGCTAGAAAGATTCTTCTTTGAAGCACTTCCGCCAAAAAAATAGTTGATGTTAGGGTTCCAAGAAGCATGGACATTCGCAAACCATTCCTTTGAAGTAATTAACTTAGTTTCGAATAGATATATTATTTTTATTCAATGAATTCAACTTGAATAAATTTTTGAACCACGTACTATCACATAAAAAAAAATTAAAAGCCGTACCTTCACAATTCTTACTGTTTTATCATTATACTTCGCTTAACTAAGGTTTCAGCATAAGTGAGGAAGCAGCTTTTTTGCCTATTTTTTTTATTGTTGTATTAAGATTGTTGTTACAAGATGTCGTCGTTTACAACGATGAGTTCCTTATCTTTTTTTTTTTGTATTTGTCATGTTCATTTTATTTCGCAGAAGTTGGAACCCTTTTAAAATCAACAGATCGATCCTATAGTCGGGTTTTTACGTTATCATTGGGATAATAGGGAGACAGTAGTTGTATTGGACAACATTTTTTGCTCTTTTGGAGAGAGAAGGGATGCAGCTGAAGAAATATACTCTGTTTGGCCTTTTCAGTTATTTATTTACTTCATTGTGTGGCTTCTTTTTTGAAACAATGCTTTACGCTGCAGTTCAGTACACTTTTTCTAATAATTAATATAAATATTAAAAGGGAATATCATATGCATATATATTTAAGGGATGTGTCTTTTCACACACATACAAGGATCCTGAAGGGGGGAGAGGGTACAAGCAGGCCATGTATCAGATCAGGAGACGTTGACAGTAGTAGTAGAGAGGTTGGTATCCGTAATAGTAATAACAGTAGTAGCAACAGCACTAGTAGTAGAAGCAGTTGCAGCATGTACATAGTGCTCTTAAGTAAGTCAAACCTCCCCCTTAACATATCCTATAAGTTTTCAATTTAATACACGACACCGGCCCGACGACATTACTGATATGCTCCTTTGACAGCTTGAATACAAATAGTGTGTTTTGATTTGGTTCAAGTTTTTTCTCAATATTTCCTGAAAACTTTCCCCGTAATACCTGTATACCACCGCAATACTGTAATAGCCTAAGTAGTAGCAGTAGGAGTATTATTAGCTGTACGACAGTAGGAGTGGTAGTACACTCTAAAAAACAAATTGGATTTCCGACTAATTTTGCTGGAATTTAAACCGGTCAAAAAAAGACCTAATTTTTTCGTTGAAATTTCGATTCGAGTTTGAAGTCCATCTGATTTTTGAAATTACTAAGATTTATGTACTTTTCAGTAGAAAAAATGTAATTCCCAACCAAGACAGACTTTATTAATCAATAATGTTTGGATTTGTATGCTAGATCAAATTTTCTTGAATATCATATTGAATTTGACTAAGCTGACATTTAAAGTAGTATGTCATATAGTAATTCAAGTAAAAGGTTGGAATTACGACAGAAAAAATCTTTTTGAGTAAAAGAAAGAGTATAAAATTTGGGTTGATTGAGTTGGATAAAGTTTAATTTACATGTCTACAAAGTGCTTGCACAAAAATTACACTGCAATATTATATTTGCATAGGACTTTTATAGGCATTTTGTTTCGTAATACATTTCTTTTGTGATTTTCCTTAGCTAGAAAATTTTTGAAGCTGCTACCCTATTCTTAAAAATATTAATGCTCAACACATGTTACCCTCTGAATCTAATGTTTCCTTAAACGGAATGCTGGGAATTTTTCCCCCTGAACGGACACGTTTTTTGTCTTTTCCAGGAGTGATTATATTTATTTAGTTGCCCCTTTGAAAAAGATTTAATTTTTGACGGTTATGAAGTATAAACGTGTCAAATATGTTGGTTTTTGGTATTCAAAATTAAATAAAAAAATATTCAATACAAATTTGTATTTGATTTTATTAATCTTAGTTTTAACGTTCTACTTTGACCAAACTACTTTGATAATGCGTTACTTTTTATAAGCATTGAGTAGTCTAAAGCCATTATATATTTTGGTGTTTGATAACCAAATTCAAACCTGTCGATACTGTTAAGAAATATCTGCCCAACGCTTCGACATTGCTATACAGAACAGACATCTGGGAGTTTAAATCTTAGTTTTTGTAAGTAAGCTTTTTTTCTTCTATTGTTTTGTAATTACTTACTTTTTTTTCATTTTTATATTCTTTTACTTTAATTGATATAGTTTTTCCATTGCCTTTAGAAAAATTTTTGTCTCTAAGCATCATTAAATAAAAAAAACTGGAAGTAAGGAGCAACATTAAAACTTAAAACGAACAGGAATTATTATGTATATGAGTGGGGCTGCCCCCTCTTCAACGCCTCGATCTTCACGCTAAAGTTTTTTGGCACTTTCAAAAAAGTTATGTATTGCTCTAATTAAACGAAATTTGTGTTTCAGAAGTGGTTTTTAAAGAATGGGAGAAAATTTAAAGAGTGAGGTAATGAGGAGGTGGAAAATCCCCACATATACGTTAAACTATTTGATAAGATTCTCCTGTGGCAATTTTTTTTTTTAACCTGTTCATTTTATTTAGTTGAATAGGCCAATAAAAAGAAAGTGGATCAATTTGACAGCTGGATAGTAAGTTCAAATTTAGTTTTTCTTTCGCTGTTCTGTAAATTTTTTAAATGTCTGAATATAAAAGGGATTTAAGTTCGAGATGGAGAATTGTCCTATTATGGAAGAGGTACATTTCACATGGCCGGTATAAAATCAAGATGTTGTGTCTATGCAGGCAGGATGAATTTTGAGCATCTCTACTCTTTCTGTAAACTATTCTAAGGAGTAGGAAATTGCATAAAGACAAGTCTACATCTGTTATAGCCTACGAAAGCAATAAGTCTTTCTGTAATTTTGGTTTGAATCTAATTTTCTTTTAAGATTAAATGTATAATAATTACATATATTATTGATTAAATAAAGCGATCCCTTTGCCAGGAATCATTGTTGATTGAAATTTACTGTATTTTGTTTCATTTTGCATGCAATTTAATTGCTCTTTTTATTTGAGAGTTTTTCACTAAAAGTACTTAAAATAAACTTATTCCTACAAAAATAAATATCCTGAAATATATTCCCTGTCCCCCAACCACCACTGCTATTTTGGCGTCTGGCCCCCCTGAAAAATTTCCTGCCGGTGCCCTTGCTAAATAAGTGTATTCTTTCCTGTCAATGTTTTATCAAACGTCCTTACGTTTTTTCTTTAATTAATCCTTCTTCTTTTTTTAAATTTCTAGTCTTTTCTCAATTTGACTAAAGGCTAATGCTGAGAGGGAAACAAAATTCTACATATCTGTCCGCTTTTTACCTTTTTTTACGATTTTGTCTCTTAAAAAACCAGGTGAGAGCTTGAAACCCTGCTATTCAAATTTTGCAGAGTCAAGTTACGGAGCCTTCTAAACCCGTTTTGTATTCTTCAAAAGATAACCGCCCCATTTTTGCAAATTAAAATCTCTTCTCTTTTGCATAGCTAATTTTCGGTTATCATACAGTACAGCCTTTCACTCTGAGGGACACCGGGACACTATTGGGTCAAAAGAGGCAGCTTTTTGAAAAAAAAGGACACTTTTTGGACACTTTTTCTGAATCAAAACCAAATGTCTTTATTTTCTTCTTTTTTCTATAAATACGACTGCTTTTAATTTCTAATTTACTTTTAAGCTTTGGTAAACGCTTGGGGATTTTTCTTAGATGTTTTTGCACCCTGCGCGAACACCATTTATCAACCGAATAAGAATAGGACCTAAAGTTTTAACCAATGTGGTATGCTAGAACTATCGAATCCATCTTTTTCTTCTATCTTACGGTTGACGTTTGTCATCAAGTCCGTCAACTTCAAGGACCCACCTACTGCTGGTGGCAAAGTCACCAAGGCCGCTGAGAAGGCTAAAAAGAAGAAGTGAATGGCCATTCCTTGCTGGCACGTTCCGCGTAAATCCCTGTGGCGTGTAGCCATGTGCATATGACTATTATTACACTGCTGTCATAGAAAGAAAGGAGTTCCGCAGAAAAGCTGTGTTGCGGCTCAATTTTATTTATAGCCGCTAGCGAATGTTTCTGTTTTGTATTCTATACTTTCAGCTGTGATTTTTTGTCAAACGCTGGTTGCCAGTTTCTATCGAGTATAACTCAAGCGAATTTATTTCAATTGGCCTTGTCTTCTCACTTTTTTAGTTCTCGAAAACGTCATTTTTGCTCAGTGCTACTTCTAAATGTTCAGAAAATGACAAGATAGAGGAGCTGTTAAACGATTTTAACACCTTGACAACCAGTTGACTGAGTGGTTAAGGAGATCGATGTCTTTTGTTTAACTTTAAAACCATGCAGGTCAAAATAGACATTTCGTTGCTACAGCCGTTCGGACCTTGTCGCACCCAAAGATCCTTAATAGCTACAGAAGATCAATGACTCGCATCTTTTTTGCATAACTTATGAAAATGCCGAAGTGAAAATGAATCTCTATGATCGGTTCTATATTTTTCGACTAAGATAGGTAGCGGTATCGATAATCGATATAAAATTTCGCTCTGTTGACATTCTTATGACGATTTTTTTTATGCCATCTCTTAAATTGAACTAGCACTAAACTTAATTTATTGGTAGCGTTAATTTCAAAGCTAGAAATACCTGAAGAACTCATGCAGGTAACAGACAGCGAGGTAGCAGAACAAAGAAGGACGAATTTCACAGGTTTTTTGGCACTTTTTTCACAGGTTTTGAAAATTCATAGTGGCAACCCTGTATATTGGGTAATTTTTCTAGAGGGACACTAAAAGTGTGCATTTTTGGCTGATTTGGACACTTTTGCCCCTAAAAGTTTTGGCAACCCTGATTATTAGTAAGGACTGTGGATACAGAGAAGGGATGTAAAAGTAAATAAATAAGGCCCTGGGTATTTTTACACAGTTAAAAGAAAGTTTGGAACAATAGAAAGATAAATCTGCAAACTAAAACTATAAAATTAGAAGCTATGGGAATGACAGCGGTCAAGTATTGTACTGCGCTTGTCTGAGACCCTACCAGAAGGTACATACCTCTATTTTGACCGATTCTTCTCGTCTGTTAAGCTCCTCAACATGCTGGCTGAAAGAAAAATAAATGCGACCGGAACTATCATGAAGAACCGTTTGGGTGCCAACGGCCCAACGCTTTTTACCGAAACAGAAATGAAAAGAAAGAGCAGAGGAACCTCTGTCATGTCTGTGCGCTCAGATAGAAAAGTAGCCGTGACCCAGTGGTATGATAACAAAGTGGTTCTCCTGTCTTCAAACTACAAAGGTATAGAAGAGGAGACAGAGGTCAAACGGTATGACAAGCGCCAGGGGTCTTACGTGCAGGTCAAATGTCCATGAGTAGTCTCCGACTACAACACCTACATGGGTGGGGTCGACCATGTGGACCGCATGGTCAGCTATTACCGGTTTGAGACGCGTACTAAAAAATGGACTGTGCGTCTGTTTCATCATTTTGTGGATGTTGCACTAGCCAATGCATTTCATGAGCTGAAGGGCTATGGCCCAGAAGTTTCTGGTGACCTCAAACAGCTCATTTGTCTTCGTTTCAATGTGGCCGAGTTTTTGCTCAAATCTGGAAGCTCGGAGTCACGAGGTCAAGAAAATAGCAACGAAGAACTCTTGGGTGAAACTCAACACCGTGTTTTGAGTGCGAAAAAGAGGCCAATCCCTCCACAATATGCCAGAGCTGCACTGCATCTATCAGAATTTTGTGACTTGGCGAATGCAGCCCGGTGCAGAAGGCCTAGATGATGCAAAAGGTCAAGATGGATGTGCTCGCAGTGTAAAATCATTCTCTGCTTGACACGAGACAACAACTGCTTCAAGAAATTTCATGAAGAGTAATGTTTTGTTTTCAACGTTTTTGACAAATCTCTTTTAATAGACGAAACAGATTTTTACTATACTCTTAGCTCGATAGGGACCCAATGTCCACACCTGTGGACATCCTCCAGAGGGAGGGAGGGGGGGTCAACTATTTTTTTTTAGTTGATCAATGGTCAAACTGATTTTTTTTAAGTCAACTACAAAGAAATGAACATAATCAGAAAAGTATTTCTATGGTCAGGTCTCAGGAGGATACAATTTATCAGTCTTAGACCATTTTAGGTTTATAATTTTACATCAGCAGTTTATTTTGTGTATACCATGACAGTATATAAATGGCTTTCTGTTATTTCATGCAAATAATAATAAATGTTATGACTCAATGCATCCCGATGTTTTGTAAAAAAAAACTCGCTCACTACAACCAGGTGTGGTGTATATGGTCGATTAAGGAATAAGAATGCTTGACTCCTTGTAACTTGTAAGATGCGAACCCTGCTACTATTCAGGGAGGCCTCTAAACCCTATTCCTCTTCTGAAATATCACTATTTTGAAAATGTTCCCTTAATTTTGCACAACTCAAATTATTAAATTATTTTTTTTCGACTCTACCGGCTTTCCAGATCAACCAGACCTGGATAAATTGGGGAAGTGAAACTAATATATCTATCAACCTTATTTAGGAAAAATGTATGGAAGGAAGGATCTCCACGTCTAATTGTTTTACTTCCCTTGTTTCAATCATATTTATTTACTATTACTACTACTAACAACTCCCTGCAGCACCAAGCCGCTTGAGGCCAACACAGCTACGCACGCTCCTCCTCCATTCGGATCTATTCAAAGCCTTCCTCTTTACACCCTCACAGGAAGTTGCCATGTCTTTTGAATCTTAAATTTACGCCACCATCCCATCCCAGATGAGGACGACCTGCTTTTCGTTTAGCCTTAGACGGTTGGCCAAAAAGGACAATCTTCGGCAATCTGTCATCCTTCATCCGCAGAACGTGTCCTATTCATATCAACCTTTCTTTCATTATAACCCTAGAAAGCGGAATTGAACCAAATTGTTCGTACAGCCTACTGTTTGAAACACGGTCTTTCAGCCGGGTACCCAGAACAATCCGTAGGCAATTTCTCTGGAAAACATCTAGCAAATCTTAATCCGCTTTTCGAAGTGCCCATGCTTCAGAGCCATATTTGACCACTGTCATTACTATAGCTTCCAATATTCTAATCTTGGTCTGCAGACTTATCTTCCTACTCTTCCAAACTTCTTTTTAACTGTGAAAAAAAAACACCCTGAGCCTTGGCTATTCTACTTTTAACATCTTCACTGTTCCCACCGTCTTTACTAATAATACTACCAAGGTAAGTGAAGCTGGCCACCTGATCAATCTTTTCGTTACCCGACGTCAACTTTTCATCTTCACTTATTCCTAGCCTTAGTGACTTAGTCTTCTCAACATTAATTTTCAAACCTATTCTAGAACCCTGAACTCGCAAAACCTAAAAAAGTTCATTTATTTTGCTCACACTTTCATCTAGGATGCTTAAATCCTCAGCATAATTTAAGTCCAGGAAAGTTTTTCCTCCCCATTTCATTCTGTGGTCTCCCATGGCCTTTGCTGGGCTCCTTAAGACAAAGTCCATCTAAATGATCCATATGAAGGGGCAAAGAACAAAAACCCTGCTTAACTCCTGATTTAATACGAAACCAACTGCTAACCCCATTTCCTACCTTAACAGCATATTCTCGTACACAGCACAAATCACATTAATGTATGTGTCAGGTATACCATACAAGGATAAGACCTTTGCTAAAGGTCTTCTATCAACACAACCGAACGCTTGCTCATAATCTATAAAACTGAGGAACAAAGGTGTTTGATAGCTCAGGCACTTCTCAATTATTAGCCTAAGAGTGAAAAGTTGGTCAACACATCCTCTACCTTTTCTAAAACCGCACAGTTCTTCTCTTAAAACTTTGTCTACAGCATCTCTCAGTCTAAAAAGTATCATATTACTGAGTAATTTGCTACCTACAGAGACCAGACTAATGACTCAAAAATTATCAAACTCACTCTTATCACCTTTCTTTTACAGTGGTTTAATTCAGGTTTTTCTAAAATCATTAGGTACTTTCCCTTTTTCAAAAATCATATTTAAAATCTTCAGTAACTTGTTTCTAACCTCAGAGCCGCTATATTTAAGAAACTCATTTACCACACTAACAGCGTCTGGAGCCTTATTATTTTTTAATCCTTTTAGAATCTCACTAATTCTTCCTCGCACAACAAATCTTCCTTCATGACCAAGGTACCACAAACTTTTTCATTTTCTCTATATCTTTTCCTGCAACTCTATCTCGGTTTAGCACATTCTCAAAGTGTTCTGCCCATCTCTCTTTAACTCTTTCCTTATCACTAATTATAGCCCCGTTCCTATTTTTACTGGGACAAGTCCGGATTGACTACTCCCTCTCAATTTATTAACATGCCAGTACAATATTTTACTATTATGCCGTCTAGATGTATCTTCCAGATCCTCGGCAATTTTATCCATGGCCTTCACTTCACACCTTAGTTCATATCTTAATACTTTCTCCACTTTCTTTACATTCATTTTGTTTTCATATGATCTATCACTAAGATAATTTTTATACAAGCCCCTTTTCCTCTCTATTAAACATAAAGCTTTTTCACTAATATTCATAGCTGTAGTCCTAACTTTCTACAGTCCTAACAATTGTTAGATTGTTAGTCAGTCCTGACAATGTAGCAAATTGTTAAGGGAAAAATTTTGTCTATTTATTTTCTGTATTAAATTATACAGCCTGTGCTCAAGAACGGGACTGCTTCCTTAATTTTAGAGATAAAAATTGATATTAATGACAGCAGAAGTAGCTGCAATCTATTGAAGGGCGATAACAATTAAATATAAAAAAGAACTGCAACATGTCTCATTTCCTAAAGGTAATAGGGTTCTTTTAATTTAGGTGTGAAGTTTTCCACTTAGTTGACCAACTCAACTCAGAGCTCACCTAGTGACCTCAACTTCTGGAAATAGAACCACTTTGAATTTGAGAGCGGTACTAATAAATTTGAGACTTTTTTAGTTTTGAAAATAGTAACTAATTTTTTCGTTTATGTTTTCAATGATAATATTCAAAGAGTTTCTAAAACACACATCTCCTCACTCGTTTTTTTTTAGTCATACAAGCGCTGAAAAAAGATATACTGAGGAAATATAACACAGACTATCGTAAAAAGGCCTGATATCGGAGGGCATGAAGACCTTCTTCCTGTTAAATATCGAAGACCTTCTAAATATCCTGGTGACGCCAATAGCTGCTCGGTGAGGAAAAATGTACGCATTCATTTGAGTTATCAATATTAGTTGCGTAGTTAATTCATGCAAATATCCAGTATCGAGAATATTTTGTATTTATTGGCCTGCTTTTATAGGATAAAAATTGTTTTTGCAAGTTCTT